>CACVCL010028880.1:0-87239 GCA_902729485.2 Mus minutoides | reverse complement strand
TCCCAGCTCTGCCTGCTCTTCTTCTCTGGGTTATTCTTCACCTGTCTAGAAAGCAAAGACCTCTCCAACTCTGTCACTGTCAGGCAAAGGAAAGGGAAGGTCACAAGGAGTCATTCAATTAGCAGGTAATTGGTTGGAGAAAAGTCCAGCAAACAGCAGCATCACGCACAGGAGCTCGGAACATTTACTTTGGGAGGGGATGGGGGTAGAGGGGTTGAGCAAACTATGAAATGTTGCCTTCTTTCTCTCAACTAGCTGTGAGTTTTCTGCAGCCAGAGGTCAAGTCATGGCTTCCAGGGAGAACAGCCTCTGGCCCCCCATCCACACACAGTTGATAAGAGGATGGATACAAGAAGAACACATTGTATCTGCTAATAGCTGACTGTATCCAACACTGCTAAATACAAAGTTTCCAATAAAGCACTTGGGTCAAAGGGGATACATTATCTCTTTTCAACAAACTAACCGTTTCCCCAGCTATTCCGAGATCTGTCTCCACGGACTGTGGCTTGTATGTCTGGGGCTTCAGGTAGAATCCTAGTTGGTTTCTGAGGCGTAAGTAGTTCACAAGAGACACTTGATGAACAAATGAAAAAATCAGCAGGGAGAAAAAACCTTATCTCGGGCTACACTGTGCCCACCTGCCTGCTTCCCTAGACCACAGCTGCAAGACTGCAGGGGACAAGGTTTTATTTTTCATCCCTTAAGGCTGGCACGATGCTTAATGTTCAATATGTTCTCCCTTTTCTTGTCTCTTCTTTTCCTTTTGATATCTGGGATCAAACCCAGGACCCCCCACACGCTGAAGATTCTTTCCCAGTACAATACACATTTCTTAGGTGAATGAATGAATGAATGAATGAATGAATGAATACTTTCCTATAAAGGAAGATGTGTTCTAATCTCTCTACAATACAGATCACCAGGAGCTGGGAGGATCCTTACCAGTCCAGTCTGATGAGAACTTCCCAAAGGAGCCTGCCTGCATCTCATGCACCTCCTCTCTCCATGCTTCCTATGAGTTTAGCAGCCAAAAGTATACCTAAGGCTCTGACTCTTCTTCCTGGCCCTCTCTTCCAGGCTTGGAGCTAGCATTTTGTGTCCCAGGTGCCAGTATGTTGAGCTCCCACTGTGGCTGTACACAGGCAGCCGAGGCCACAGCTATTGGTATATGGCATGTCTTGTGCTCTGAGAACCCAGTTCCTGAGAGGTGCCATTGGAACCCCGAAAGGCAAATTACCAAGTGGCATTTTTCCTGCTCCCATCTTCCCTTCAGGGTGCCTCAAGTCTTTTGGGCTGATCATTGAGGTTCCCTAATAGAACACCAAGGAGAGAAGGTCTCAGCAAGGATGGAAAAGTTGCATCTTGATACAGGTGGCCAAGGCTCACTGCTCTGGGAGAGTGCCCCATCCGTGTCGTGAGCTAGGGGGAGCAACACTGTCCTCTCAGCTTCCGGTAGGCATTTAGGGGAGCTGTTGTACATGTGCCTGCAGCACATGGATAATAGATGCATATTGCACCTTGGTGGTCCTCGAGTATTATGACTTACCATCTGAGTTTCTCCTTCCTAGGCACAGCTCACTCAATATACCTGACCATATAGACATGGTGGACAAAGACCCTATACCTAGTCACATCCTCAATGTACCCATCTCCACCACCACCATGTAAATCACACCTGTAAAACCCCCACATCTCCTTTGTCTGTTTTTTTTTTAAATGAGAAAGTCTATTTCAAAAACTTTCAAATTAATTACTAAGTTAATTGCAAGTCCCAGCTCCAGGGCTCATTGGAATTTTAAGTGTGTCCTAGGGGTGGTGAGATTGCTCACTGGGTAAAAAAGGCAAACATAACAAGCCTCATGACTTGAATTTGATCTCCAGAGCCCAAGTAAAAAGCCAGATGTGGTGGCACACACCTGTAATTCCAGAAGTCCTACAACAAGGTGGGAGATGGAGACAGGAGCATTGCCTGGAATCTCAGAGGCTGAGTAGCCTCGAGTACACAGCACAGCAGCCACAAGAAAGACCCTACCTCAGCAGAGACCCCTCAGTGAGAGATGCCTCTCAACAAGTGGGGCCTCCCTCAACAAGAGAGATCCCCTTTCAACAAGGTAGAAAGCCAAGAATTCCCAAATGTGTCATGCTTTCTCCACACGCATGTGCACATGCACACACACACACAAACACACACTCTTTGATTGATTGATTGATTGATTGATTGATTGATTGATTGAAATGCATTTTCCAGATCCCCGGGCATCCCAGAGGCTCTGTGAGCTCCAGAGGTATACAGCCACGGGGATTCCAGAGTCCACTTCCTAGCTCCATCTTCAGCCACGGGGATTCCAGAGTCCACTTCCTAGCTCCATCTTCTGGAGATTGTTCCTCGGCTTCTAGTTGTGGGAAGAGGAGGAAGAGAAAGCATTGGGTTGGTCTAAAGGAACAGTCTCTAGTGGGGACGTATGTTCCAGTGTGGCAGGAAGGGATGGGTGTGAAGTCAGGCTTCAGTGCTGACTGCTTTAGTCTCCTCACTCCAAGAGTTAGGGAGGACTTATGGGATCTTCTCATCTGTGGGAAGCTGAGGGGCCACTGTGGTTTCAGAATGACTGCTCCACCAAAGATGTACATGCCCCCATCTCAAGAACCAGCCATGGCCCCCTTCCTTGGCATCAGGGACTTTACAACTTGTGGATAAGTTATGGGCGTAGAAGACAGAGGTCAAAACTGGATGTCTGGAGCCCAAAGTATGTCTTGGTTTTTTTTTTTTTTTTTTTGCTTGTTTTGTTTTTAAACTTTTTTTTCCTGAGATTGGTTTATTAATTTTGTACATAGGATTTTTTCCTACATATATATCTATGCATCTCATGCGTGCCTAGTGCTGGAAGATGAGCCTGAATGATCCCAGAGTTCCCAACCTGATCACCAGCATCCCCAGCATCCCCAGCCATAGTCAGCAAGTGAGCCAGAATGAAGGCACGTCAGAGAGATACTGCCTCACAACTGACTGTGGAGATGGCGGGAAGAGGCCCTGAGGCAAACATCCCAGGTAGCGTCTAGAAACTGGAAAAATAGAGAAGCCACCCTTCTTACTGGAGCTTTCAGGAGGATGCAGCTCCTGTCGACAGATTCCCGTCAGCCCAGTGGCACTCTGTCAGGCTTCTGGCATCCAGACTATGAAGTAATGCACTTGTGTTGTTTTAAGCCACTGGGTGTCTGGCAATTTGTCACAGCAGTGATCGGAGCCGAATTAACTCCTGTGTAATCATACCCATGTGTTGTTGCAACCGACACTGTGGCCGCGCTCTGCTTCCTATGTGTTGCTTTAGGGTTTGTCTCCCAAAAGGTGACTGTGAGCCCAGCAGCTGTGGCCCCTCGTACCTCTAGGGGCCTGAGAGCACAAATGCTCTCATTTGGTCTAGTGGTCATACTCACTCACTCATTCACTAGTCAGCAAATAGATACTGAGCGGTAATGTTCTCTGAGCTGTCCTGGGCTTGAGAAGAAGCAGAACCATGAATGACACCCCAAGTCCCTCACTCTTGCACATGAGTGTTGTTTTCAAGACCCTCGAAGAAGAAGCAGACCTGCTCAAGGCATCTCCAGACTCCAGGAAGCCCCAACGAGAGGAAGAATAAAGTTCTGCCTAGCGGTACATCAGAGTAATTGATACTCAGTCATAAAGAGTAATGAAGTGTTGGCATTGGTTACAATGATAAATCTCAACAGTGTGATGCCCAAACAGAGAAACCAGACCTGAAATACCAAATGTTGCACCATTTAATCTGCCGGGAGTATCCGGAATAGGCGTGTCCCTGGGACCAGGGTAAAGACTGGTAGCTGCCAGATGGCAGGGAGGAATGGCGAGTGACCTCTCAAAAGCTTTTTGTTGTGGTGATGAAGAAATCAGAGCTGGATGTCCTCGAGGGTTGCGCAATGAACCTGTCTGAAATTAAAAGAGTAAAAAGATGAAGGGACGTGGGGAACGTGGCTTAGTGGGTAAGGCCCTTGCTGTACAAGCCTGAGGATCAGAGACTGAATCTCCTGAACCCTCACGTATGTGAAAAGCTTGGCATGGCCACACATGCCCAACTCCAGCACCAAGGAGCTGGGAACTCACTACTGACCAACCTAACCCAAGGGAAGAGCTTGAGGCTCAGTGAGAGACATGTCTCAGGGTAATAAGATAGGTACTGATAGAGGGAGACCCTTGACATCCTATTCTGTCCTCTGAATACATACTCATCTTTCCAGCTCAGCAAATGACCACTTGCTTTGTACAACATCCATGAACCCCCCTAGGCTTGCTCCCCAGTAGTTCAGAGTTTAAATGGCAAGTGTTCGCTCTTAACCACTGTGTAGTGACTCGGGCAGTACAATTCACGTGCTCCCCTTGGTGGAGGCGTTTGGTTAGCTGTGCAGTGGAGACCCAGGGATGCTGTGGAATTCTGGATCTCAGATATCTGCATCTCAGACTACAGATATGCCACGCCTGGGAGGTACCTGCTAAGGGCCAGCCACTGACACCAGGGTCCTCATCCTTCTGAAACTGCCATGGTCACGGTGGTAGCCAGCTTCTTTCTCATCTGAACCTGGTCTGTAGGGCCCTAGGTATCACAGCCTACCCTGACCTCTGCAGAGAGTTTGAGGAGGCTTTTCACCCAGGTACATGGCAGGCCTGAGAAAAGAGAGAGGAGAGAAAAGAGAGATCCATGAATCTGAGTAGGCACGATGTGTCAGCTTTGGGGGGAATGGAAGAGTGATCAGGGTGACTGAGTGAGCACAGGAGACACAAAGCAACACTGCTCTCACCACACACAGCCATATATTAAGACACTACTGAACTCAGCATTTCCCCAGCCTTGAGTGGTGTTGACCATAAACCCTTTCAGGATTTTTAACACAGGTCTGGAAGGGAGACCAAAGTCCTAGAGTGAAGACTTGCCTCAGTGGCCAGCACTGAATACATATGTTAAGCTATTAAGTCTATTTGGCATGCCCCTGACTGGGGTCCAGACATCACATCCAGGTGCTACCAGGCTCCCCACCAACTTGGACCTGAAAGGACCGACTCATCTTTGGAAGATGGGCTGCATCCACCCAGATGGGCGCACGCTGGGCCGCCCTGTCCAGTATTCTGTGCCTGCTGGCTGCTTTAAATAAAAACAGCCGTGTTTCCAGCCAACGTAAGGAGGGTGGGATCAATCGGGTACACAGAAGCAGATTACCAAGCAGGTGGCTTTGGGCTAAAGATAAATTGTGTCCTCATGTAACTTGGGAAGAGTGGGATGTACACAGCTCCTACTGTGCAAAGCAAGATTGTTTAGTTACTTCTTTCTGCTGGGGACCAGGGCTGCAAGGAGTCCCAGAAGACCCTCCCTGGCTGAAGTGCCGTCACACAGGGTGATGCCCTAATTCCCACACTGGAGATTATGAGGGGTGGGGGAGCGAGACAGACTTGGGTTTGAGAGTCAGGGTGGGTAGGACAGGAGCCTGCTTCCCTCTTCTCAGGGCCACAGCTGCACAGAGCAGAACAGGGCAGGGCAGAGCACACCCACGTGTAAGTCTCTGCTCAGGACTTGGGTGTCACATCCTGTTCTCAGCAGGCATCATCCTTGGGGGGTCACCCTTTCTTCGCTGGCATGAGTTAATGTTCCCCACCAGACATCTGGCCTGGGAGGTCTGCATAACACAGTTGGAAGGATCTTACCCCTCCCTCACAGGTTTCTGCAGCTCCAGTATCTACTGCTCCTGGTCTCTGCAGACTAAGACTCCTCATCTCCCTCCCCCTCCCCCTCCCCCTCCTCCTCCTCTTCCTCCTCCTCCTCCTGCCTTTCTCCCACTTCTTTCTCCACCTCCTTTGTATCTTTTTGAGGGTGATAATCTTAAATTCACAGGAAGTAGCTAAAATAATACAGAGGTCTCATAGCACCTTCATCCAGACCCCCCTCCTCACCCCTCCTCCCCCGTGCAGCATCCTACATGACAGTAACACAGTATCAAATCAAGAAGTGACCTCAGTAGCAGCCACCTCCCTGCTTCTGGTCTCCCTGGTTACACAAGTTGTCACAGGGGCTTCTGAACCAAGTGTCATGACCATGGGTTTTTGAGAAGACTTTGTTTGCAGTGGTTCTGGAAGCTGGGAAGCCCAGGGTCCTGATGCTGTGTGGTCCCAGCTCTTCCTGCTATGTCCTTACATGACAAAGGGATGCGCTGTCCTGAATCTCTTTAAACAAGCACATTTACAGCAAGTCCATCCCACAGCCTAACTCTTCCAAATGACTTACTCCAAAATACCCTCACCTTTGGGGTCAGGGCTTCAACATGGGCTCTGGAGGGATGTAATAGTCAGTGCACAACACATGCACTCTGTGTGTGTGTGTGTGTCTGTGTCTGTGTGTCTGTGTGTCTGTGTGTCTATGTGTCTGTGTGTGTCTGTGTGTGTGTCTGTGTCTGTGTATGCTCACTTACTTGAATGCAGTTTAATCAGTTGATGGATTAGAGAAGGCAGCATAATTAATACATAGATCACCTCTAGCACACAAGGATCTCCCTTGCTAGCCCCAGATTATGGGGTCTCACTCCTCCCTTTAACCTTAACCCCTGGAGACCCACTGTCTAGTCCTCATATCTGTCATGTCTCCTCAAGACCGTGGTGTGGCAGTCTTCAAGACGGGCTTGTCTTGTTAGACACAATACTCTCGAGTGCACGCTCCGAGTTGCCACATGCACCCATACCTCCATCCCCCTCTCACTGGCTGACCAACACTGCACCCAGAAAGGACGTTTAGGTTTCTAGCTTTATACTGAACGCATCAAATGCTACATTTCACCCAGGACTTTGTATGAGACTAGGCTAGCCGGTCAGGGAAACCCAGCGCTCCACCACCACAGGGCTGAGATTAAAAGCATGCACCACCATGCCTGGCTTTTTATATGGGTGTGGGTGTGGGTGTGGGTGTGGGTGTGGGTGTGGGTGGAGGTGGGGATGAAATCCAGGAGGTCATACATTCTCAGAGAACACTTTCCTATTCGAGCTGTGTCCCTGGACTACACATTTAGTTTGTTGTTATTATTGTTTGTTTGTTTTAACACAGGGTTCCTCTGTGTGTCTCTGGCTGGCCTGGAACTCACTTGGTAGACCAAGCTGGCCTCAGACTCATAGAGATCTGTCTGCTTCTGCCTCCTGAGTGCTTGGATTAAGGGCATGGATCGCCACACCTGCCTGTGTTTAGTTTATAAAGAACCTGGCCAACTTTTCAGGAATGAGTGCAAAGCCCTTTGCCCATCGGCTGTAGGCTGGGGCCCAGTGTCTCTGCACCTCGAAAAACATTCACTGCAACTAAATCTTTGCTTTGGAAAGTGCTGGTCAGGTGTCTTGTGAACATTTCTTACTTTGGGGACATTGGATGGTTTTCTCCAAGTTGCCATATTGGTACGCGTTCCATTCTGTTCCTGTTAGTTTGAGTGTGTAGCTAAGAACACTACACACAGGTTTGGGGTTTTATTTCCCTCATCTGCTTGCTATGAGTTTGCTCTCAGGGTCAGGTTAAAAAAAAATCTGACCATCCATCTTAGCCTGTTCTAACTCTGTGACTTTGTGCTGTCCTGGTGATCAGAGTCCCCAGTCGGACCAGGGCTCAGCAGACATCTCTGGAGTTGGACCAGGGCTCAGCAGACATCTCTGGTGCCTATGGACCAGAGCTCAGCAGACATCTCTGGTGCCTATGGACCAGGGCTCAGCAGACATCTCTGGTGCCTATGGACCAGGGCTCAGCAGACATCTCTGGAGTCGGACGAGGGCTCAGCAGACATCTCTGGCTTGTTACTTTACCCTCTGAAACGGCACCACAGGATGAAAAGGTCATTACTTCTGAGGAGCCCAGTTCTTTGTGTATTTGTTTTGTTTTTAATAACCTATGCTTTGGGGATCTTGCCTAACAACTGCCTGCCCAGACTTTAGGCTCCCCAAATTTTTTCCAACATTTCTTCTCTAAAAGTTCAGTAATTTCACTGTTGATCTATGAGCCTGTTTTTTTTTTAATCTTTATTTTATTTGTGTATGATTGCTTTGCCTGCATGTATGTCTGTACGTCGATCGTGTGTGTGCCTCGTGTCCGTGGAGGCCAGAAGAGGGCATCGAATCCTCTGGAATTGAAGTTACTGATGGGTGTAAGCCACCATGTGGGTCGGAAGCTAAACCCAGGTCCTCAGGAAGAGCAGCCAGTGCTCTTAGCCAAAAGCTGCTTCTTCCAACCTCCGTTTCCTAGAAACAGGTTGCCATTAAACCATCAATGGCTTCCACTTCTCTCTATCCCCTGGATCAGTTCTGTGCTTTTTCTGAGTCTTTGCTTCCATTGTTCTGGCCAGTCTATCTCCAGAAACATATCTGCCACCCAGCCCTGTCCAACACCCTGACACCCCACATAGCCCTCTCTGAATCCATATCCTCGGACCTCTATCTCTGGCCACATCTTCTCCCCCCACCTCTATCCCAAACTCTCAACCACCAGCCTGCCAGTCCTCCTCAGCGGGTCCTCAGAAGCCTCTTTGCTTCCTGCAGTGGCTTCTGTTCTCCACTTCCTCCTTGAAACAGATGCTTATCAGAGGGAGGCCTGGGAACCTGCTGAGAGAGAAGATGAGTCCTCTGACCTCCGCCCAGCTGAATTCATGGCAGGCACTTCAGAATCACTATCTCTGAGCCTTTTTTTCCCATGCGTACAGGTATCTTCCCTCCACAGGCCTGGGTTTCTCCACCCAGGAGGACTGGATCCAAGTCCTGTTACTCCTTGGAGCTTCATGGTCCTCTGCCTGGGGCAGAAGAAGGACTAAGGGACTTTGTGTTACTCGAGAGAAGTATGGATGGGAACTCACAGGATCAAGGATAAACAACAAGATGAGGCTGTTACTGTCAGTGTCAGCTATATTCTTGACAAAAACCTGGAGTCACCTGGGAGGAGGGAGCCTTGACTGAGGAATTGCCTCCATCAGACTGGCCTGTGGGAATTTCTGTGTGGCATCTCCTTAATAACTGATTGATGAAGGAAGGCTAGCCCACCTAGTACCATCCTTGGGCAGGTGGACCTAGGTGTATTAAAAAGCACGCTGAGCAAGCCAGAGGGGGGTGCAAGCCAGTAAGCAGCATTCCTCCACAGCCTCTGCTCTGGTTCCTGCCTCCAGGTTTCTGCCTTGAGTTTCCACCTTGGCTTCCTCCAATGGACTGTGACCTGGAATGTGTAACGTTTAGCTGGAACAATCACGTCTAAGTCACTTTAAACTTTAGGGTGCATTAGCAGCAGAACCATCTGGGACCTTCTGTGACTGCCGCGTATTGGTTACTCTCTGCTCTTCAGTACCTCTCAGCGTGTCCTGCAAAACAGGCCAGAGGTCATGCCCTTCTGCTGGGAATGGGTGGGTCTGAGCCAGCTGGGCACTGGCTCAGCTCTGAAGACAGGATGGGGGACAGTAACAGGAGCCTGTCCTGCTGGGCACTGACCTGGCATTGTCCTCTCAACCCTAACCTGGAAGTCTGCCTTCCTCTCCTTGTCTGAGTTTTTGAACAAGGGATACCACATCCTTAGACTAAACCTGACTGTCACCCTGGAGGCCACAAATAAGGTTCCCAGACAAATAAACTAACTGAAAATTATCATAAGGAGCCTTAAATTAACAGGATGTCATTTTACAAGTACCTCACAAACCAGTGGGAGATGTAAGCCGGCCTGGGATGACTCAGCACTTTCAAGTGTTTTTCATTACATAATACTGCTAATTTTTTTTTTCAAATGTAAGCAACGTGCTTTCTTTCTAAACATTGTGTTCTTTGTTCTGCAATTTGAAAGAATGAATTCCCTTTAAAGCAAGGCTTTGCTCAACCACAGAACAAGGTGGCAAGGCACTGTCAGCCCCAGCCATTTAATAGAGATGGTTGCTCATACAGAGACCCCATACTCATGGTTCCAGAGACCTGTGGTAGCTGGATGGACGGTGGGTGCTAGGGATTGATTTCTAGGGCCCTTGACATTCACTGGTTACAATCTGGCCTTACCTTCTTTCTCTCTGCAGAGCACAGCTGTATGCCAGACATGGGCTACAGCCAGTCAAAATTTGCTGAGTACTTACAGTGTGCATATACTCTAGACTAGGTGCTGGAGGGGCCCTGTGACCCATGCAGTCCTCATAAGTGTGGCCAGGTGGGCTTGCCCAGGTTACAGTGGGGATACTTAAGGAGGTTCAACACCCAGACTGGGGCCTGAGAGGACCAAATTTACAGAAAGTCTCAAAGTATAATCCTGGGAAATGGGGAAGGTATGTCAGAGAAAGGGCTCCCAGGAAATTCTGGTATACAGCAGTGAAGGGGTGACACCACCCTACTTTCCCCAGGCTGCGTGTCTCTCTGGGGAGACAATGTTCCAGGAACCAGATGTCTCTGGTGCAAACCTTGGCTCTCAGGTATCCAGAAGGGTGTGGCATCAGAGAACAGAACCACCTTAGAACCAGCTGGAAGGTTCTGGAGCTCTGCGGCGAGTTTCTCAGGGGGAAGGTAGATGCATGGGAGTTACAGGCCCGACTGGGGTGGGTTTGAGCAAGAAAGCCCCAGTACACAAATGCTACTAACATCTGCTGACAGAGTCTGCCACTAGAGAGATGCAGAGAGGCAGGGCAAAGTCTGATGACATGGCCTAGTTACAGGTGGGTGAGTGTAGGTAGCAAGGAGACTATGGCCAACCCCTCGGGAGGGCCTCAGGGACTTTGACAATGTAGGAGAGAAAGAGGGAAGGACACAGAGCCAGGTCTCCACAGTGAGGTGCTGATGGGGTCCCTATCTACTATGCCTTGGGTGCTGTCCTGTGGAGAAGTCCCACTGGAGGGGGCGGGGAGTGGACCAGAGAGGTATTTGGAAGGAGCAGTTGACTGTTTCTGACTCCTCATTTGTCCCTCTGACTGTCCACTCAGCTCTCATTTGTGACCTGTGTCAGGGTCAGAGGCAAAATAACCAGCTGACCGTGCCATTTAGGACACCCAAGATGCCACCGGAAGACAGCTGAAGCAAGGCCTACACTTTGAGTTCTAATAGTCTAAGCCCTGGCAAGGGACACATGTCACCTAGAGGCAACCCAGTTTGAGATCTGGGCCCATGGGAAGCCCAGGGTTATATGTGGCATCTCCCTTGCCTCACACACCAGGCGGTGAGAAGATCCCCAGGCCTCCCAAGCAAGGCCGAGCAGGGATCAATGGAGGTAGGGTGGGGTGGGTGTGGCGTCGGGGAGGGGTTGGTTTCGGAATCTAGGGAGGCTGTGAAGAACCCACACCCTGTCCTGTGTTAAGATGCCCTGGCCTGCCAGGTTAGCTCCAAGTGTCACCCACATGGTCACTTGCAAACAGCTCTACAAAGCAGCCTCCGGGCTCCCATCATGCCCTGTCCTTCTGTACACATAGGCCCAGGAGCTTAGTCCAGCAGGAGGTGCAGATGTATGCGCTAAGTCCAGGACTGTGGGGAAGGCTTCATTAGAAACATTTGCTAGGTTCCACAAGGGGGATGGGAGCCTCAGAGCAGATGAAAGGAGAGAGGCATCTCTTTGGTGTCTTACTGGTCTCTCTGTGGAGAGACACCCTTGCTGTGTTAACAGGCAGCTCTCCTGGACAGAGCAGGTGGGGTGGGGGGGTGTCCTGGGAGCCGCAGTACCCAAGCTTTCCCCAACTCTTTTTAAATCACACATACACATAAGGCAGAGTCCTTTTCTCTGGCCCTTTCCCTTAGTTTCTCCTTATGAACGAAGCCAGGGATACGATCTCTTTGGGAACCCCTGCGTCCCCACATTAATCACTCTGGTTTCCAGAAATTGTGAGGATGGAGCATAAAGAAGCATCTGTGTCCTGCCCCTGCCCCTGCCCCTGCCCCCGCCCCTGCCCCCGCCCCCGCCCCCGCCCCCGCCCCTGTGGTCACTACCCAGCCACTTTCTACAACCTCAGCCCCGTGCCTTCTATCTTAGTGGCCTCTGTGAGCCTCCAGGGGACCCTCTGAAGAGTAGCAGGCAGGGCTGAGGACATGACCCCCACCTGGAAGAGAGCGTTCTATCTTACAGAACGCTGCCAGGAGGTATGTGGGCAGAGCGGGAATCGGGATGTGTACTGAGGCCTCCCCACACTGTTTCCCGTGTACCTGCCTACGTGGCCAGAACCTCTCAGGGGCTGCTCTCTGTGCGAGCCCCTCCTGCGATGGACCAGGCTCCACAGGAGGCAAAGCAGGCTTTCCAGGGGCTGCTGGCTGCCCAGGTGGTTGAGAGCCCATCTTCAGAGCCTCTAGCTCCAAATCTGGGAGCTCAGACCTAAGTGCAAACCCCAAGCATGGGACAAAGCTGCTTCTTACAGTGGACGCCCTTAGGTTCCTGGAGGTCAAACCTTGACGCGATCCAGACTGGAGAAAGGCCTTATTATCCCAGAGCCTGGTTATCTGGGAAAGTCCCAAGGAGGGGAGGTGGGAGAGGTCAGCTAGTGGCATCCACACCAGCTCTCTTTGGGGAGACCATGAGCCAGGTTTTCCGGGATGTGTGACCAGCAGGAGACCGCCTCCAGGCAGCTCCGATTGTCCACGCCTCATGGCAGCGTATTGTGCAACGGCCCACTGAGTTATCTCTACTGGGTGCCAGAAAACAATTGTCCCATCTGGCTTGCCATCTGGGCCGGGAGTCCATGCCAGCTGGGCACTCAGTCCTGAGCTGTCTTCCTCTGGATGTCCAGCATCACAGAGCATAGAAGTTGTGCCCACCCACATTTCTATGCCCCACAGTAGGCTGCCCATCCCATGAACATTAACTTCTGACCCCACCTTTATGCCTCCGACGCTAAGGACCCCAAGCTTCTGGACCTGGGCACGAGGCAGCCCCAGACTCGGGGAGATTTCTGAGGCTCTCGGAGCCAGCCCAAAAGCCCCCAGGCCTAGGGAATCATGTACCTAGCAGTGATGACCTTAAGCCACTCAGCTACCTCTTGTACTTTCATATTCCATACTTGCTTTGGGTAAGTCCTGGTCCTTGCAAGTACTGCTCTCTTTCAGTCTTGGGTGTGGGTGTGCTGCAGTAGAGAATAGCAGAGAGAGGAAGCCAACAGGGGCCATCAGAGGCCATCAGTGTGCCCAGAGGGTCAAGCTGCCTGTAGAAGGAGCTGCCTGACCTTTTGTACTGAACCCAGAAAACAGACAAGTTCCTGGAGGAATGGTGGACGTTGATGATTAAAATGGTCTCCCAAGGGCCAGCAGTGTGGGGCTGGATAAAGACCCGAGTTAGAATCTCCAGCACTCGCATTACATAGCTGGGCACGGCTATACAATCCCAGCTTGTGGGGTGGAGATGTGGGCAGAGCCAGAGTGTTCGGTGAGAGACCAAGTCTCAAAGCATTAAAGTGAGCAGTGGTGGAGAAAGACACCTGACGTGTATACGCAGCCACACACAGACACACCTGTGTGCACGCACATATGCACACACACTGGTGGGTCATCAGTGGTAGGACAGGGGGTGAGGCCATGTCAGTGAGGTGTTTCTTTTCTAATGCAGCCCTTAAAAAGCACCACAGCCAGGATCTTTAAAATGCAGCATGGTGTTCCTATCGCCCTCAAGCTGGAAGCCCAAGATGAAGGTGTCCATAGGATGGCCCTTTCGAGGTCTCTTCCTGTATCGGTCACCTTGCAATGTCCTCACATGGCATGGATGTCTTCTCATGTTTATGCTGACCTCTTGTAAGGACCACAGCCATGCCCACCAGAGCAGCCCCATCTTACCTTACCCACTCTCTATACTCAGTCACGGTCTAAGAAATCAGTAGTTTGAGCGTCAACAAGTCAGCCAGAAACAGGGACTAAAATATTTGTCTACAGAACGGGAAAGGGGCCGAGGAGATGGATCACTCAGTAAAGTGCTGGCCGGGCAAGCATGAGAACCTGAGTTGGACCTCCACAATTTACGAGCAACAAACTAAGCTTGGAATTCCAGTGCCGGAAAGGTAGAGACAACCTTGCTGGCTCTCCAATCTAGACAAAATAATGGCTTACCACGTTTGAGAGGGAGACCCTATCTTAAAAACACAAGACAGACAGCTCCCAAGGAAGGACACCCACCTCTCTGGCCACCACCTGCATGCCTAGACACGCTTGTGCATGCACACACACACACACACACACACACACATATGCACATGTATGCGCACAGGGGAACACACAAAGAATTTGAAAATGTAAAAGGCTATGGAACATAACATTTATAAAAAAAAATTCTTTCTCCCACTTCCTTGGGTCAGCGAGGGCTGGAGGCTGTGGGTGAACCAACCAGACAAGATAGCCAAAGAAGATGGGTTAATCAGCACAGGCCTCTAGCAAGTTTCAGGAGCTGATGGATGGGATCGCACTTCATATCAAGTGCATTAATCTGCTCTGAAATCAGCGAAGTATTCATCATGATGAAGCCGATTTTCCAGGAAAATTGAATAATTGCAGCCCAGGTGGGCGGCCCTGAGTCAGCCCTCATTATCTCCCGCCCTCCACGGGAGACTCGAGGGCCCTCAGCAGCTCCTTAGTCCTTCACTGTGACGGATTCCTTCCCCATGGACACTCCGGGAGGCTCTTTGTCATGCCTGGAAACTTCGGATTCGACAGCCTGTGGGCGGCTGTCATATCCTGCACACTCTGGATGGGAGCCTTCTTTGTGTCGTGACAATGGCCCATCCCAGCAGACAGTGAGGGTCTGGAAAAGTTCATCACCAAGTCTTAGAAGTTCTAAATAACAGAGGACAGGATACCAGATAAGAAAGGCTGGGTCCCCTCATTGATACCATGTCTCTACTCAGGCAATCTTCTGCTGCCGACAGTGGCCTCAGCCTGCAGTGTGGTCGCCAAGCACATCTCCCGTCTCTTATTCACCCCACACATCCATGCTTCGTGACTTCATAGCCTGTGTCTCCGATCCTGACCTTTGGCACAGACCTCATGCCAGCACTGCTGGCCTTGAACCCCTGGGGGGGGGGGGAAACTCCAGGGACACAGACAGTTGCTCTATGAAAGTCACATGCTTTCTGTTATCATGGTACCAACAATGTGGGAAATTGGCCTTCCATCAGAGAGATGCACGAAGAGGCAGTTCAGCATTGCTCTGAGCATGCTTATCCTCCATCTTGTCTTCTTCAGTTCTTCAGCACTCTTGTGCAAACTCTGCATGATAGTTCCATGTGCAGCCTGTCATGCCCTAGCCTAGAATACAGACAGGGTAATGTATTTATAAGTCAGGGTTTCCGTAGGACAGAACTGAATACATACATATTACAAGTGGGACTTACTAGAGTGGCTTACACAATATGTCCAGCAATGGCCATCTACACACTGGAGAGTCAATGGCTACTCAGTGCATGAGATTGATTGTCTTATGAGTTCCAGTCTGGTGCTGAAGGCCTAGAGGATTCTCAGAGAGCCATGAGTCTTCAGTCCATGTCGGAAGGCTGGAGGAGCAAAGTCCCAATGGCAGTGAAGACGATGCAGACGCACTCGCCAGCAAGGGGGCAAAGGTAGGCAGGCAAAACCAATCTATTCTTTGGGACTTCCTTGTATCTGGGTCACTACGGCCAGAATGTTCCACCCACCCTGGGGGGAGGGCCTGTTTTCTCAGTTAATCCTTCAAGAAAATGTCCTCCAGAGGCAGCATGTCTCATAGCTGTCTCTATCCAATTTGACAAGCAGATGAACAGTCACAGGTAGAGGCAGAGATGGTTTTGTAGACACTGCTACTCCCACTTTGGATGGAGCATCATCGTTGGAGCCGTGGCATAGTTCCCTCATTTGCATATTTTGAATCATGCACTTTGGCTTGTGACAGTCAAGTTGCCATACCTCTTACATTATGACCCAAGACAACTGACTGCTTATTTTTGGTTGTGTTAGCCACTTGGGCCCTTTGTCCCCAATACCCACTGCCCCATTGTGCTTACTCACAGATTTCATGCATGTTCCTATGTGTGCATTTTACTTTACAGACATGGAGCTGTCAGGTGTGAGTGCATGTGTATGTGTGTGTTCATGAGCATGTGTGTACACACATGTGTGTATGTGTGTGTGTACTTGTGTGTGTGCACACCCATGTGTGAGTGCATGCGCACGCATGTGTGTGTGTGTCTATGTATATGTGCGTGTTCATGTGTGTGTGTATGTGTGTGTATGTGTGTGTGTGTGTGCCTGTTCGTGTGTGTGTGTATGTGTTTGTGTATGTATGTGTGTGTGTGTGTGTGTGTGTGTGTGTGTGTGTGTGTGTGGCTCCCAGCCTAAGAATGTCTTGTTGTGCTCAGCAGCTCCTGTTTTTTTACATTTCTTCATTCAACAGTATGCCTTAGAAATCTGTCTATGTTACATGCTGCTGCAAAGACTTCCCATTCCATCATGTGACAGTTTCCTGGAGTCCTACCTTCTGCTCTGCATCTCACTTACTGTCCTGTCACCCTGTGTGGACACTTGGGCTATGCTTTCCACTAACAGCTACAAGACAATCTTTCTATGTGCTCTCTGGGTTCTGGACGTGAGCTGGCCTTCTCTGGAGGTAGGCTGTGAACATTTACAAGTCAGGTTCCAAAGCCGTCTGCCAGGCTGGATCAGTGTCTGCCCTGGAGCTCTGGGTCCCATTCTCATGTAGCCTCTCATGTAGCTACTCACTGGGGAGTAAGAAACCAGAGGCTCCTTCTGGTATTCCTGGCTGGAGAGCTATAATTCTGGAATGGCTGCTTTCCTTAAGTATGCCTAAACAGCTTCTCATTATTTCCCATTCTGAGAAGTGACCTGGACCACAATGGAAAGGAATGGGGGAGCCTATCTGGCTTCTTCAGGCCCTGGGGGAGGGTGGCAATTGGACATGTCCCTCCAATCAGGCTATCTAGAGAACCCCAGGACATGTCACTGGGGTACCCCTCCAATCAGGCTATCTAGAGAACCCCAAAAGGCATCCTTAGTTTCATTTGTAGAATGAAAGTCCTTAATTGCTGCCTGGATAGAGACCCAATGGAAGGCACAGGTGACAATGACAAGCCCTAGACAGAGAATCAAGAGAAGCCTTCTAGTGCACCTGCAGGCGCTGGCTTGTAGCTCAGTGCGGGAAGCACTTTGCCCAGCGTTCTGGAGACTCTGGGCTCCATCACCAGCACCAAAGTAATGAATTTTTTTTAAAGTCACAGTACTGGCTACCCTGTAAACTCCTAACAGCAATGTGTCAGGGTCACCCGCCTTGTGTCTCTGCTAGCATTTGCACCCCCCAAATGCTCCCCCAATTATTTTACTCCTTCTGCCTTTCCAAAGGTGACTGTTACACAGAGCCCCCCCTCACACTTGGGAGCAGTCCGGTGCTTCCTATTTTAACTGCCCATCGTTCCCTGCAAATGCTCACATGTCTGGGGATTCACGAGTCTCTAACTTGTCCTAGAAAGTGATCCCTTAGGGTGTCAACATGATAACTGACACATTACAACCTGTCCTCTGCTGTTAAGTTGGAGTCTCTCTTCTGTTGACTAGTATCCTAACTCTGATGTAGTGAAATCCAAAGGTAATACATTCTACTTGTGGCTTGTAAAGACCTTGTATAAGATGTTTCCCCTCCACCTAAAGGGCACAAGTAGATTATATGTGTTTGGGGCCGGAGGGGGATTCTGTGCACACGGAAGCCAGAAAATGACACCCAGGGTATTTCCTTTGTCATTCTCCACCTTGGATTTTTTGAGACAGGTTCTTTCACTGTACCTGGGGCTCGCTGACTCAGTTAACCTGGCTGCTGGCTCTCGAGATCTGGGGATTCACCTCCCTTCCTGCACCCAGGGCTAGGGTTACAAGAGTGCAGCACCGTGCCCAGCTTTTACCATGGGTGCTGGGCATCTGAGCTCAGGTTGCTATACCTACATGGCAGAACATTTTAGCTACTGAGCCATCTTCCCAGCCCCCGTTTTGCACAGTTTCCATGCAATAGTTTTAGCCTTTATATGTAATATTTTTAATCCATTTATATGCAGCCTGCCCACTCTCACCATGCATGTGGTAAGAATGTTAGGAAAGCCACCCTATACCCAGTGACTTGCTTTCCTGCATGCATAATTTATGCTTTCCCCTCTGGCTTCCAAGTCTACCTCTAACCACTGCATTTGGCAAATGAATCCATGGGTTATATATCCATAGCTCCAACCAACCTTGGACCAAAAACAATTTTTTTTTTTTGTGGAGTGTGATGATTCACGTTTATAATCTCAGCTTTCAGGAGGCTGAGCAGGAAGGATTGGTACAAACTTGTGGCCACCCTGTGCTATATTGTGATCGACCCTGTCTTAAGGAAAAGAAGGGAATCGGTGCTGACTGTACTGAAGACTGGAGGACTTTGATTCTCTGGCCATTGTGGTCTAAACGATGAGGTAAAAATAGCTACTCAAATGTTTTTTTTTTATCGTGTTGGTAAAATTATAAATAAATTACCTGGAGGTGGTTTAAAAGGCAGGGGAAAGCAGGAGTCGATACTATGCCCTCATCACACCGTATCACACACAAGACTGGAGCATCTATGAGTTTTAGTGTCTGTGTGATCCAGTCCCTGGGGATAGCCACTCTCCACTCTGCAGAGGGCAGAGTTTGCAGCCAAGTGCATCATTACAACACAGTCTGTGATGTGTGGAGTTCTAAGATGCCCTGAGAATCCCTCCATAGTACAGAGAGTACAATCTCCTCTTTTGAAACCACCTGTGCCCTAGGTGGAATGTCACTTCGGGTACTTGGTTACTAACCAGGCAACTGGGTTCATAAAAAACCAAAAACAAACAAACAAACAGCAACAACTCCAAAAACAAAGAGCAGCTCTGCAGAACTCATCAGCCCCGGGCCCTTCCTGAATGGAGAATCAAGTCTGAGACTGGAGAGGATGCCAGGGAGAGCCCCCATCTGGGCTCTAAAAATGAGAGCAGAGATCACAGGGGCAGCCTCCTGTGGGCAGTCAGAAAGGAAGGATGTCTTCATCTCCCCGCCACAGGGAGCTTCACTGAACCAATTGTGGCCTCTCAGCAGAGAATCAGCGAGCCAGACTGCAGCGGCCACTGACCTCGGAACCGCCAGAGATGTAAGCGGGGGTAAAATACTAAACTTCTCTCATTCCCTAAAGCCACACTTAATTTGTTACAAAGCAGATTCATTGTCTCCCCTGGAAGCCTCCAGCCCAAGTGGGAGGAGCCGGCCTCCTCCTGCCTCCACCCTGGGCTCTCTTTTCCAAAATAAACTCAGCAATTGTGGACATTATGGCTTCTATGTATTTTAGAACGAATTTGTCAAGTCCTTCAAAAAGTCCAGCTGGTATTTTGAACAAAATTACATGAAATTTATAGATTAATGTGGGAAGATTTGACATTTGTGCGGCTTTAAGCATCCGTAAAATGGTCGCCCGCTCCATTTGTTCGTGTTGTCAATTTTATCTCCTCTCTTCTCATGCCTTCTTCTGTGTCCTTTATATATTTTCAAACTTAACCCTCCTCCCCCTCATCTAAAGGTTTTCTGCAGTTATTTCTGGCTTAATTTCTAGATCCTTCATCATTTGGGTTCATCGTATGAGTGTGTATCTTCTTCTATTATATTTCTAATTGGTTAATGCTGGTGTCGGGGAAAGCCACTAATTTTACTTAGTTGATCTGGTATTCAGTGCTCTTGCTAGACTCTATTATTAGTCCCAATCAATTCTCAGTTCATTCTGTTGGGTTTCTATGTAGATGACATATACTGTGCACGATGACAGCTGTGTCTCCCCCCCCCCCTTCTTCACTTCCTGTTCTTTCCTTTCCCAATGGGGTCCCAGTCAGAACCTCTCTGGGGGATTGACACCTATGGTGTCTCCACTTGCCCTGTTCCCAGCACCCAAGAGCACAAGTCTCAAGTCTATCCTAAGAGGGGTAGAGTTTGGTTTTCCTTTTTTGAAAACTTTACAACTTGCAAAGACATTACCACATTTAACATCCTTGTATCAATTGGAAGGTTCTTGAAGTTTTGTTTGTTTGTTTGTTTTAAAATTGCTTTTCAGTGCTGGACCTCAGCGCTCTACTCCAATCGCAGGGCGGGTGACGTTGATGTCATTTCTGCTGCTAAGCTGTTCTTGAACTCCTAGAACAAACTCAACTAGATTTTTTCCCAAAATACACCTTATAGTTAACTATCTAGAAGTTTATCTGGAATTTTGCACCCATTTTATACACTAAATAGGTGTGTGTGTGTGTGTGTGTGTGTGTGTGTGCATGCCAAACCTTCTTTTTGTTCTTTTTAACTCCCCCCCTTTTTTGCAACACAGTGGATAGAACCCAGAGCTGTGTCCCTGCTAAAGCTAAGCCAATGCTCTTCCTGCTAAGCTAAGCCCAGCCCTGATAGCCATTTCTGACTTTTAAGAGCACGAAGTCATTACGTTATACAATTTTTCTCTCTATTTGCTTTCTTTATTCTAGGGACAGATAATGTCAACCTATCAGTTTCTAAAAGAGATTTTTCTTTTGAGACAGGCCTAAAATTCCCTAGGTAGCCAAGGATGACCATAAACTTTGATCCTCCAGTCTGGGTTCCCAGTTGCTTAGGATGGTAGGCATCCACCACCATGCCTGGTTTACACTATGCCAGGGCTTGTGCATGCTTAGCAAGTGCTCTACCAGCTGAGCAAATGCTCAGCCTTCAGAGAGAATTTTTAAATTTTTTATTTTATTATCTTTATGTGTATGAGTGCTTTGCCTGTAGATCTGTGGGTCACATGCATGTCCATGGAAATCAGAGAGAGTGTGGGATCCCTGGAACTGAAGTTACAGACAGCTGTGGGCTACTGTGTGGGTGCTGAGAATCAAACCTGGGTCCTCTGGACAAGCAGCCAGGGTTCTTAGCTATCTTTCCAGCCCCTAGACAGACATTTTAAATGGCAATTTTAATTCTCTCTCTCTCTCTCTCTCTCTCTCTCTCTCTCTGGTTGTTTGTGTGTGTGTTTCTCTCTGTCTCTGTCTCTGTCTCTCTCTCTCTGTCTTTCTTGCCAGTTTCATTGGTAGCAGCTGCCTTGATTTCAATGTTACATTCATAGGGAGCACATGTCTATAGTTGTTATTTTCCATATTTTAATGGTAGTAAAGCTTATATTAGAATATATAGATCAGAAGTGTGAAGTATGGAGATTTTGACAAATATATACCCTCAGAGCAGACAGCCCTTAAATCAGGACAAGGACTGTGCTTGTCAACCAAACTGGTTGTTCCATCTTTGATGTCACTCCAACTTTGATAGCAGAGTCTTGGCTGGTTCTGTGGAACTCCAGGCAAATGGAGCCTAGGTTAAGCTGACCCGTCTCAGTGCCTTTAGAGTTCTGGACAGGAGGCTGTGTCTTCAGTCAGACACTCCCCTTTAGCATAGCATCTTTTCCACTGTACAACAAGACACTTTGTCTACTTCCTGACAAGACTATCGTGACTAAAGAGCCCACTCTGATCGTTCTACAAGCATTTTATGGATTTTTGGATCTCGTACCTAAAGGAGGACTGGCCTAATGATTAGGTAGGTATATATTTACTTCCGTTAGCTCGTCTGAAACGTCACATGCCGTTTCACAGACATGCACAAAATGTAGATAGTCTGTAAAAAATAGTTGTTAAAGACTTTCTCCACAAAGTTGTAGCATTTGACACTTTGACAGAAATTGGCAAAACTCCCAGCTGGTCCATACTCTGCCTAACAGCACATTAGCGGGTTTTAACATTAGACAGTTACAAAACACTATGCTCCGAGATCACATTTTTCTGGTGATTAACACTACCAGGTACCTTTTCATATGCTTGTTGTCCGCTTCAACACCTCTTTTTACGAACAGTTACACGCAGATGTCTTGCTCAGTGGGTTAGGGATCAGTTTAAGTTGTTGCCCCCTCTGTGCCTTCCACAGATCCACAGCCAGCACTTAACCGTGCACGCTGGGAGCCAGCAGCCATTACCTGTATCATTGCTCCCTGAAGGAGTCTTTTTTAAAAAATGAAAACCTTTATCCTTTTAATAAAGTCCATTGAATGTTTAATTTTATTTTATTTTTAATTTTCTATGTGTGTGTGTGTGTCACGCACACATGTGGGCATGCTCATGTGAGCAAGTGCCTATGGAGGCCAGAAGAGGGCATCGGGTCCCTTGGAACGAGGGTTACAGGCAACTGTCACCTCCTAGTCTTGATGTGGATGCTGAAAACCAGACTTGGGTTGTCTGGAAGAGCAGTAAGCACTCTTAAACAGTGAGCCATCTCTCTAGTCCCCATTTGTTCTTTTTAAATGGATGATTTTTTTAAAAAAATAGATTCTCTCTAAGAATTTATATTTCCACCAAGGTCTTAAAAAATATTTTCTAGTGATTTAGAATGTAATCTTAGGTCTGTAAATCCACACCAAGATAATCTTCATGGGCTGTGGAGGTTGCCCCACGGGTAAAGGTATGCTTACCCATGCTATGCAAGCAGGGGGACCTGAGTTTGGATCCCAGTTTCAATGTGAAAAGCTAGGCATGACCACACACGTGCAGGTAGCCCCGGTGCTGTCAAGGTGGCCCAGTGGCATTGGGGCTTACTGAGTACTGGACTTGGAGAAAAATGATATGACAGTCAGGGACTCTGTCTCAATGACAAAAGGCAGCATGCTCTAGAAGAGGCTACCCAACACGCTCCACAGACCTCCGTGCATGCGCACGGGCTTGCACAGCTGCACATGAAATGTACATGCAAGCGTACACTATATATGCACACACACACACACACACACACACACACACACACACACACATAATGTCTAGGATTGTTTTGTAGACTGTAATACTGGGGCCCAGAATTCTTTCCTATGGGCATCCAGGTGTGCTAGCTCATCTCTGCTGTTACCATCCCGACCGAGAGTCACTGGCATTTCCTTACACACTGATTGCACATCAATTCCTTGCACAGCCTCATATCAATCCGTTTCTAGACTCCTTATATTGTTCTGTTGATCTAGTTGTCTAACTCCATGTCAATCCTGCAGTGAGTGTTAATCTGGTAGTTAAGTCCCAAGGCCACTGAACCTCCTGTTACTGAACATTGCCAACACTGGGGCTGCCTGCACATATGTGTATGTGTGTGTGTACATGCGTACATGTGTGCATGTGTGTGAATATGCATGTGCATGTATGTGAATATATGTGTGCATGCATGTGCATGTGTGTGTTTGTACATGTATGTAGAGGTGCCACCATCTTTGCCTGGTGGTCACCAGGTCTGTCTGGCTTTTGTGTGGGTTCTAGGGATCCTTACAGGTTCACACATTTGTATGGTAGCTATGTTATCCACGGAGCATCTCCCCAGCCTGTGATAACTATTCCAGGACCCTGTACTCCCGAGATCTAACTTCTGAACAGATTCATGGAGATATACAACTGACCCGCACCTTTCCTGAGTGCCCAGCTAGCTGAGATGGCACTGCAGAAACAACTGAGAGCCCCCCCCCAATTAGACTCACAGAGATATCTATCAAGCCCAGTTTCCACCGCTCTATGCAATCCCTGTCTCCCCCCTGTTTCCCTGTCTCTGGGCAGCCACTGATCTGCATTCCATACAAGCTCACATTTTCTAGAGTTTATATAAATGGAAACATACTGCCTGTCCTTTTTTAATCTGACATCTCTTGCTCACTTATTTTGAGATCCACATATGTTGGTGAGGTTATCAATAATTCACTCCTCCAACTGCTGAACTGTGTTCCACCATCTGAATAGTCTAAAATGTGTGTATCTACTCACCTGTTGATGAACACTGGGGTCCCTTCCCATTTGGAGAGATCACAAATTACACCTCTATGGACGTTCTTGTATGGGTATTTGAGAGAATGTATATTTTCTGTTGTGTTCTGAATGACAACTCTCCAACGTTTGTATGTTTGATCCATACCCCCCACCCCGGATGCTTGCATAAAGATATGGGACCTCAGTAGGTGACCACCCCCAGGATGCTTGCATAAAGATATGGGACCTCAGTAGGTGACGAGAGTGATGCTTTATGAATGGGGTTATTTAAAAACAATTCTAAGGTGCTACTCATTCCCTCTGCCAGAGGAACAGAGAAGGTGCCATCTCTGAGGAATAGGGTTGCTCCAGCCAGTGCACCCAATGGTGCTTTGATACTGGTCTCTCCTGCATATAGCACTGTAAGGAAGACATTGTTTTTGTCTGTGAGATACCAGCCTGAAGAAACTAAACAGTTCTTTTGGGCAAGCACCACAGGGTGCAGTGTCTAAGATGTATGGTAGGCGTATATTCTACTTCTTAGGGAAGTTGTCAAAGTGAAGCAGGGTTTCAGTTGCCCTGTGTCCTTGCTAACACTTGGTGTGGTCGGATGCTCTCCTGACGTACTTTGGCTTTCCTCCATGTTTTCTTTGGGTGTTTCCGACCCGCAGGTCTTGAAGGCCCTCCTCTTCCTCCTCCTCCTCCTCCTCCTCCTCCCCCTCCTCCTCCTCCTCCTCCCCCTCCTCCTCCTCCTCTAACGTCTAGCAAGGCTGCAGGCGAGTTCAGTGGCATTTATGGGGCACTGTGTTAGCTCATCTCTAGATGTTGTGTTAGTTTTCTGTGCTCTCTAAAGCTTGCCTTTTCTTCCTAATGGTCACAATGGGAGCTTCACCGAGCGCTTGAATTCTGATGCACGAGTCAGATCCAAGTCCTCTTTGTGGGTCTGACCTTTCCACCTGCTTCTTGCCTGGCCATCTTTCATCAGAAAGTAGACATCATGATTTTGCTCTGTCCCGTGTTGACCTTTGCATCCCCAGCCTATGCTTTGAGATACAGTGCAGTAGCTTGATCTTTTGGATTCAAATTTCTTCGATCAGCCTGAAGAAGTTTCTGATTCAGGACTGGGACTGGTAGCAACGTTGGGGAGAGTCTGGTGCCTGGTGTACAAAATTTAAGAAGAGCCGGGCGTGGTGGCTCACGCCTTTAATCCCAGCACTCGGGAGGCAGAGGCAGGCGGATTTCTGAGTTCGAAGCCAGCCTGGTCTACAGAGTGAGTTCCAGGACAGCCAGTGCTATAAAGAGAAACCCTGTCTCAAAAAAACCAACCAACCAACCAACAAACAAATAAAATTTAAGAAGAAAACGTTCTCAGAGTCACTTGAGTAGAAGTGACATCTTACTTTTTGTACAGGAGCGGTCCCTCCTGCTTCACTCTGTCCTTGTCCTAATTAGGACAAATCACTTTTTCCTTCAAAGAAACAATTTTTTTTTTCCAAAGCTCGGTGCATTCCGAGGCTTTCCAAGCAGGACAACTGAGATGGGCTGCGCATATGCTGTCTTTCCAAGCAGGGATGGGCTGCGCATGCGCGGTTTGCCCCAGGCCATTGTTCTTTCTCTCCCTGGTCTCGGGGCTTTGCTTGTGTGGATGTACTAAGGAGCACTTGCTGGATGTTTAAGAGGCCGCTGACGTTAGAGTTTCCTCCTTTATCTGATTCTCCTCTGGTGCTGTCCCATGGTGTCTGGCTAGCCCCAGTAACCTTCCACCCTTTCCTTGAGACCCTCTGTCTGAGAAATCTACTCAGCTCAGGGACCCTCCTTTCTGTCCCATATCAGGATGTAAGACACCCATACCTCGCTTCCCATCTGTTGTCCTTTGCTGGGTGTCTCGATAAACATTGTGTTTCATGAATTTTGTCTTTCAGGAAAATATGTTTCAAGATCAGATCTGAACTCTATTAGTTTCTCTTAAGTGAAGTTAGAAGCCTACTTTGTACACGTATTTTGGGATCTTTTTATCAATTTCTGTAATTTTGGCTGATAATGTGTTGAATATGTGGGTCAATAGCGGGAAAACTGTGATCATAATCCATGAGCACTGTATAACTCCTGTTTAAATAGATTTCGTTTCATTTAGACCACAACAGTTTGAATTTTAACCTCATTGGATTACTTAGGAGTTGATACCCTGTGCTCTCTTAAGTAGTATTGTGAATACAGTTCATTTTCAATCATTTCTTGCTACAATGTGGGAAGCAAACTGATTTCTGGTAAGGTTAAGTGGCCATGTCTCCTGAAACCACAATTATTATTTGTAGTTAGCTCTCATTCTTATCTTTTGTTTTGTTTTTTAAGACAGGGTTTCTCTGTGTTAGTCATCCTGGAACTCATGCTGTATACCAGGCTGACCTTGAACTCATAGAGATCCTCCTGCCTCTGACATTGAGGACTGGGAAAAGCACCCCCCCTGCCACCAGCATCTTTGATTCATTTTAAGTCGTGTCCTTGGAGTTTTGTTGTCTGAAAATCCTCACTCAAAGAGACCATTTTCTCTGTTCCCAGCCTTGGCACTTTCAGGTGCTGAAACAATGCAGACGGAGTATGGAGAAGGTGAGAGTTAATGCTTTGTTTCCGACTTCAGGGTAAAGAAGATACATTTCCAAATGTTAGTTGGCTGTAGATTGGGGCAACCTGTTTGTTACCTGGAGGCTTTCTGTCTACATTTCTAATTTTCTGAGACATTTCTCTTTAATCATAGCTAATCATCAAATGTTGCCAATGCCTTGATTACATCTCACAAGATGATCACAATTGCTTCTTTTACTAATATGATTATTAACAATGAATGGCTTTGGTTTATTTATTTAAATTTTTTGCGAGTGTGCACATACATGCACATGCACACGCACACGTGCGTGTACATACTGGTGCTCTTGAAAGCCAGGAGAAGGCCCTGGATTCTCTGGAGGTAGTTACAGACAATTGTGACCCAGCTGCTCACCTGATGTGAAGTCTGGGTCCCAGCTTCAGTCCCTCTGAAAGGACAGCAAACTCTCTTAGCCCCCAAATGGATTTTAAGTCTCCTTTTCCTGAGGGACACTTGAGGAGGCCATTGCACCTTGTGATTTTCTATACAATTGGAGTTCATTTGCTCAAAGTTGGTCGAGAAAACTTTCATCTGCAGAATTTTCCTTCCCTCATAATGCCTTTTTAAGAGTCGGAATCAGCTTTCTACCCAACCTCATAAAATGAGTTGGGAAATTTTAATTCCTGTATCCTGAAAAGGTTTGTATGACATTGGTATTATTTCTCTCTTAAGTGTTTGATCGAAATAAAAAAAAAGGAGAAGAAGAAGAAGCCATCTGGGCCTGTAGTTCGCTCTGTGGGCTTTAAACTATAATTCAAGTGCCATAATTGATAAATATAGGGATCTTCATCTTTTCCGTTTCTTCTTGTCTCGGTTTTGTAAGTTGAGTTTTTCAAGAGAGTTTTCTATTCCATGTAAGTTGAATGTATTTGCATTAATTTGCTCGTAAGCTTCCCTTCTTATCCTTGTATGGTCTTTGAAGCAGGAGTGAGGCTACCTCCTTCATCCCTAATATTGCTAACTTGCTTTTCCTGTTTTCCAAATCACTTTCACTAACTTTTCATCAATTTCATTCCTGCCTTTAAAGAACCAACTTTTTAGCTGGTTGTTTTTTCTGTGTCTCTACCCACCCTCTAGTCCATGGATCCTGAAACTCACCTTTGGAACCCTCTGGCTCACACGCTCCCCATTTTCTTGAAGTAGCAGAAAAAGGTCATGGACACTGGATTTTTATTTCCAATATAAACATTTGAAACTATCATTTTTCCTCCAAGATTGCTGTTGCTTAATCTCATGTCTCTTGTAAAACAAATATATGTATAATTTTAATAATAACTTTCGTCTTACAGATCACAAAGACAGTACAGGGCTCTCCTGCAAGCCACACCCAGTTTTCTCCATGGTTGATGTCTTGGGCGCATAGCTTCATTATCCATATATGTATGTGGCATATTTGTTCCAAGCAATGGGCCAATACTGGCACTCCATGATTAAGTGAAGCCCATATGTTATCTAGATTTACAGGTTTTAAATCATTCCATTTTTCTGTGCCAGGATCCCATGCAGGACACATTGCACAGACCCACCCGGCTTCCTCAGGCTCTGCTCTACTTCTTCATTCTTTCCTTCAAACTCTTGACAGAGTGTCAATGTCAATCCTACGTGGGTAGTTTGTGAATATGTGTGCTCCACCTATTTTTGTAAGGTTTTATTTAATTTTTAAAAAATGTGTGTGTGCCTGTTCTTGTGTGTGTGTGTGTGTGTGTGTGTGTGTGTGTGTGTGTGTGTGTGTGCGTGCGCGCGCACATGTATGCTGGTACCTGTGGAAGCTAGGAGGGTGAGTCAGATCCTCTGAAACTGAAGTCCCAGGCAGTTGGGAGTTGGCCAGCATTCTGCTGGGACTTGGACTTGGGTCTTCTGGAGGGGCAGCCAGTGATTAGTCAATGATCCCTTTCTCCAGCAGTGTGTCATCTATTTAAATACATTGTGTCTTAATCTCCATCAATTTTGAAATTCACAGACTTTCTTCCTCTACCCATTGAGGAAGCCACTTTTGTCCTCAAAGTTCAAGATTTCCAGTTGTCTTTTTTTGTATAAATCCCAACTTATCTCCATTCTAATCATTGTGCCCACCCCACCCCCATTACACCTTTGAAGCATAACCACTTTTGATGGGCAGCTGAGCAAATTCTATTCTGAAGGCACTTTAGAGTCATTTAGGGAGAATGTGTCTTATGTGTTGTTACATGAAACAGTCTGGAAACATTGACATTGTCAGTATGGCAAAGTGTTCAAATGCTCTGCTCTGTGCCTTCCTGAGTTGGTGTCTACTCATTCTAGAAATTTCTGTAGAACAAAGATGACAGTCTTCACCTATAGTTTTAGATACATTTATTCTCCCTTTCACTTCACACGTCGACACTCTACTATAAAGTGCAAATGAGTTATATGTTTTTTAAAAGTTTAATCCATCTTACATGTGTGTGCCTTGAGTGTATGAGTGCACATGTGCAGGTGCATACAATAGGCCAGAAGAGGGCACCAGATTCCCTGGAGCTGGAGTTACAGAAGAGCTGAGCTGCCTAATGGGTGCCAAGAGCTGGGTCCGCTGCAGGAGCAGCGAGTGGTCTTTCTCATTGTTTAGTGTCTCTAGCCTGTTACATCTTCCATCAGTTGAAACTTCCTGTATGAAATGCCTCTCTGTTTTCTCTGGCAGCATGCATTGACTGACAGCCATATTTCTGCTGACACTTTAGATGGGGGATCCTGCTAATTTGTTTCTCCTTTCTCCCCTTTGCTCTTAGCTATGTCCCTCTTACTGCATCATCATTAAAAACACCTAAGCCATACCAGGCAGGAGCCGCATGGACTTCCCTCCCTGGGTTTGTCATGAGGACGTTAAGGCACGTGGCTTGGCCCTGGTCTATCAGTGGTTTCTTTAAGAGTTACAAATGCATCTTTGATGGATCAGGTTTCCCCTAAACTCCCACTTCTTCTGTGAGTCTTACAATAGTATCTTTTTGAGATGCTGAAGAATACATCCATGCCAGTTACCAGGCATGCACTGACCACTGAGATTCACAGTCCTACTCTGCTGGAGTGTTTTGTTCAACATTCTCTCATCATTTTGTGTGTGTGTATAGTATATATGTATGTATATATGTATGTATATACATATATATGTGTGTGTATGTATATATAATATTTGAAAAATTCTAACCTATATTAACATATGAAGAAATTAATCAAAACTATCTTCCTTGCCATCTTTGCTCTCCCAGACCTTTATTCCCACAGACCAGCATGTTCACCCTCCCCCACCCTCTCCTAGGACAGCCATCTTTAGTATTTCCTTTTGTGGAAGTATTTTCACTCCATCATCATTTCTGAGTGGCAGTTTGTACTGGCTGGTTTTATGTGTCAACTTGACACAGCTGGGTTATCACAGAGAAAGGAGCTTCAGTTGGGGAAGTACCTCCATAAGATCTAGCTGTGGGGTATTTTCTCAATTAGTGATCAAGGGGGAAAGGCCCTTGTGGGTGGGACCATTTCTGGGCTGGCAGTCTTGGGTTCTATAAGAGAGCAGGCTGAGCAAGCCAGGGGAAGCAAGCCCTCCATGGCCTCTGCATCAGCTCCTGCTTCCTGACCTGCTTGAGTTCCAGTCCTGACTTCCTTTGGTGATGAACAGCAGTATGGAAGTGTAAGCTGAATAAACCCTTTCCTCCCCAACTTGCTTATTGGTCATGATGTTTGTGCAGGAATAAAAACCCTGACTAAGACACGGTTCATGTAACAATTTAGTTTTCTTTTAGCACTTTAAACATGTTCTATTTAACCATGTTTAAAAAGAAACATGGAAAACTTCTGGCCATGATTTCTTCAAGGCTCTTCATGTCGACTCTCTTTTCTTTCAAAAAACTGCTGGTCCATGTTCCTAAGACTGTCTGGTTGGGATTGGGGATGGTAGGAACTGAGTCCTTGGCCTTGTACCCAAGTGCTCCCCCACTAACTACGTCCTAAGCCTTTCTTCTTTCTCTTTCTTTCTTTTCTTTCTTTTCTTTCTTTCTTTCTTTCTTTCTTTCTTTCTTTCTTTCTTTCTTTCTTTCTTTCTTTCTTTCTTTCTTTCTTTCTTTCTTATTTTGAAACTGGGTCTGAGTTGCCCAAACTGGCTTGAACTTCTTAGGTAGTGCAGGCTGGCCTTGAACTTGTAACCCTTTTATTTCAGCCTTTCAAGAGCTGGGCTGTCAGGCCTGCACAGGTCCTGACACTAGGGTGTTTACTAGCATTCTGTTACTCATCAAGGCTCTCTGTTCACTGCTCTCTCTCTCTCTCTCTCTCTCTCTCTCTCTCTCTCTCTCATTCTCTCTCTGCTTTAGTTTGGAAATTACCCCTGACATATCTTCATTCTCATCTAATATTTTCTCTCTAAAATATATTCAATATAAAGTTAATCCTACCTAATGAATATTTGATACCAGGTAGTTTACAATTAATATATTTTTTATAATTTCTATATTTATTCAAAATTTATCTCTTCCTCTGTTACAGCCATTTTTTTACTGTAGATTTGGAAGCATATTATAATCAACATTTTAAAATCCTTTCCTGTTAACTAGGAGGTCTGGGTGGGGGAACGCTATCTGCTCTGCAAAGCTCAAACCATTTTTTTTCTTTTTGTCTTGAGTTTAAGTCAAAAGTTTGAATTTTCAAATGGCTTTTGATATTTTTAGTTTTTGCTGGACATCACAGATGTCACATTAGGCACGTTATTGATTCCATATCACTCTGAAGAACGCTGAGTTCAATGGTTGATAGCTTACAAGAAGCCCATTATTAAGCTTTGTCCCAGCAGGTCAGACTTACAGCCTTGGCCTGGCTTCTGCAGAGACATTTTCTGGTTCTCAAGGGCAGTTCCAAAGCATGTGTTGCTTGCAGCTCCAGGATCCTCAGTCCTGTATCCCCAACATAGCAAGGCTGCTGGAGCCGCTGTTCATCAGTTTAAGCCTTCCACACGTTTTTTTCTGTTAGATTCCACAGCTACCCAGCGAGAGGAGGTTGCCAGGCACTCCAGGCTTCGGGCCTCAGGATAGCACAGAGACAGCTTAGAAGCACTCCGATTTCTGTGGGAAGCTTGAGGAACATTGGGATGCTTCTGTAAGAGTCCAGGCGAGTGAGCAGTGACTGCTCCTCCTGCTGGGCTTTGCTCTGCCCAGGCTTTTGTTGTTGTTACAATGTTGATCTCGTCTCTACAGGCGTATTTGGATTAGTGATTTCTCTTTGGCTCCATTTTGGAAAGTCATGTGTTGTGTATCCAGAGACTTGTCTGTTTCTTTTAGAGTTTCTAATTTTTTTGGAATTTAAGTTTTCAAAATATTCTCTAATGAGCTCCAGGTTTCAGTAGCACCTGCTATAATGGCCCTCCTCTCACCTTTCTTTCTATTAATATGGGCATCTTTCTCTAAATGTGGTCGGGGTGACTAGGACTTTGTCAATCTGGCTTATATTTTAAGGGCAACTCTTGGTTTCCTTGAGTCTGTACTTATTCCTCCATGGCTTTCTGCCCAGATCTTTAGTTTCTTTCTTCCTGCTGACCTGAGGTCTGACTTGCCTGTGGTCTTCTCAGACTTTGAGATGCATCATTAAGTTATTTATTGCGCTCTGTAAAACTTGCTTGCTAATGATGCAGTCACCTGTGACTTTGGATTCATCTCTTAGGGCTTCCTTGGCTTGATCTCAAAACCTCTTGGAATTTTTTTTTTTTCATTTGATTCTAGAAATTGTAAAAATGAGCCCGTTTCCTCAGTGGTCTGCACTATTCCTTCAGTGTGTACCAGCCAAGCTCTGTGTATCTGTAACTTCTTGGTAGTTTCCTTTGCCATCTCTACCTCATTCCATTTCATCTGGAAAATATATCAAAGATAATTTCAGTTGCTTATATTTGTTAAGGCTTGCTCTGCGGCTTAAAATGTCGATCTATTTTGGAGAAAATTCATGGACTGCTGAGAAGTTTTTTAGAATCTACTATAATTCTCTGTTGATTCTTGACTTATGGTGCAATTTAACTTTGAACTTTTCTCTGGCTAATCTGTTTGTTAATAAGAGCTACCCCCAGTTTGTTTTATATGGGCTTATTAATATATTTACTAACATATTACTTGTTTATAAAATTGGGTATGCCAATGTTCAATTCATGTGTGTGAATGTATGCCTGTGTGTGTGTGTGTGTGTGTGTGTGTGTATAAAGTTGCTATGTATTCTTAAATCTTATAATTAATGTAGAGACATTTACCCCTTCTGGCAAATTTTGACTTGATGAGTGGTTTATGGTGTGTAAGTAGGGCTCCTCCTGCTTTTTTATTCTGTTTGATTAGAATATCACTGTCCACATTTCTGCTTTCAGTCTGTGTATGTATTCACAAGAGGAGTAAATTTCCTGTGGACAGAAAAAGAACTAGATCTTTCTTTTAATCCACTCAGCCTGCTTGTGTCTTGAAAAGTCCAGACGGTCCTGTTTCTAGTTCTTAGTAAGGGTCTGCACTGACTGCCCACCTTGTTCCCTTTAGAGACTCGCTAGACTGATGAGTTAATACTCTTTCTTTTCTAGTTCTCATTTGGTTATCTGTCCCCCAGTAACAGTCATTGTTTTCTGAGCTGCCAAGCCTGTAGATATCTTTCTTCCTCCTCCCTCCCTGTGTCCCTGGAGCGCCCTTGGTACCACTGGCTTCATGGTCACAAATAGCTTTGGTTTGTGCTTCTCAGGGAAGGTCTTGATTTGCCTTTCCATTTTGGAAGATAACACTGCTGGATGCAACAGTCTTTCCCGGCAATCTTTTTGCTTCTGTTTCAGCGCTTGGAACACATCAGACCATGCTTTCCCGTCCTGAAGGGTTTCTGCAGAGAGGACCTACTGTTCCTCTGATAGGTTTGCCTTTGTGAGTAACTTGGCACTTGTCTCTGAGAGTTTGCAAGCCTCTGTCTTTGTTCTGTGTTCTTGACCTCCTGACTACAATGCCCATGTGCACGTTCATTTCTGGACATGCCTATTCAAACATGCAAGTGTCTCATACCCTCGGGTGCCTCCAGTGTTTCCTGTGCTTCGCAGTTTTCTGTTCTGGCTTCATTGACGATGTTTCTATGCTTTGAGACCCAGACCCAGGCAGACTTACTTCACTTTAAATTATATGCATTGGGGCGGGGGTGGGGTGGGGGGGGCATACACATGAGCAGGCTGGAAGTAATCGTCGAAGCTCCTGGAACTAGAGTTACAGGCTGTTATGGACCCCCTGACATGGGAACTGAACACAACTTCTCTGCAAGAGCAGCAAGTGGTCTTAACCACTGAGCCATCTCTCCAGCTTCAGTTCTGTCTCATGACCATGACCCAAAGGCTTTGGATGTCACACTTATGGTTGTAGCTTGCCTTTATTATGATCTTCAAGAAATAATGTCTCAGTCTTGTCTTCAATCCCTATTATTCTTTCTTCTGCCTGAATTAGTCTATTAGTAATCATTTTATTGAGTTTTTAATTTGATTTATTGAACTTTGGATTTTCGGGATTTCTGGAGGAAGCTGTTGCTTTGGTTTCCATTGTCTTACTGTTATTGTTCTCAAAAGGGTATTGAATGTCTTCTCCAAGTTGCTGGATTTCTTGTTTATACCCTGAATTGACATCTTTACTCCATTAACCTAAGTAATTCATCGTCTTTGAGGTCACTGGTCTTTCGGACAACTAGACCCCAGTTAATTACCTTCAGGCATTTCAACCAGCCTAGTGTCTTTGGATTCAGTCATTCATACGTGTGGCCTCCTAGGTGAGTCTGATGTTGTCTGCTTTTTACATTTCTTGTTTTTCTAAGCTAAGAACTCTGCAGCTTTATTGGGGTGATTGTATTTCCTACTTCCTTCTGGGGTCTTCTCAGTGAGCATCTGTTTCTTTTTTTTTTTTTTTTTTTTTTTTTTTTTTTTTTTTTTTTTTTTTTTTTTTTTTTTTTTTTTTTTTTTTTTTTTTTTTTTTTTTTTTTTGAGACAGGGTTTCTCTGTGTAGCTCTGGCTGTCCTGGAACTCACTTTGTAGACCAGGCTGGCCTCGAACTCAGAAATCCACCTGCCTCTGCCTCCCGAGTGCTGGGATTAAAGGCGTGTGCCACCACACCCGGCTCAAGCATCTGTTTCTTAGTGGCTCAATTTCCAGCAACAATAAGAGAGGAATAAATTCATCTTCAGTAGGATGAGGTTCAAGCAGATCGAAGGTCAGCTATTAACTGTAGGTCTGAATTCTATTTGGAAGCTTTCTCTCTTTGCAGAATAGGAACTGCTATTGGCCAATATGCTTTGCAGCCTATAAGCTGAGTGGTGTATCCTTTGCCCTAGACACCCCACAATGTTTGCCATCAAGGGTACAGATTCCTAAGCCCAGGTGCTCTGGAGTACCGAGGAAGGAAAGAGTACTGAGCTCAGCACTGGACCAACCCAGGTGAGCCATCACCCTGCCAGCAGAGATGGGTACCTTCAGGCCCTACCACCTACTTGGGAAGGAGAGAGGGAGGGGCTTGTGGAAATAGAGGGATCTGGAATCTACTACACCTGGGTTCAGAGCTCTCAGTCCCAGGTTGTATGAACAGCACACAGAATAAGGCACCTGTGGAGGCTGAGAAGTCTGCTGGACACAGGCTCAGGGCTCGGTCTCTGAGGTAAGCCTCTAGTGTCAGGCTCACTCCTTTACAACAATAGGGCTTGTCTACTGCTCCACACATAGGGTGTGGCTGCCGTCCGCCCGCCACACCCTCCCAGCATAAGCTTCTGACTGCTTACGCTTTCTATTGGTTATTATAGGATACTCGCTGCCTTCACCATAGCCTCCCATGACTCTCCAACTCCCCACCCCCCCACCCCCGCCCCAGAACAGACCAGGGTGGCCTCAGGATACCTGACTTTTATTTTTGCTTTTTAATGCATTATTTTGTCTTATGTGATGGGTGTTTTGCTTGTAGGTATGTCTGTGTGCTATGTATGGCCCTAGTGCCTGCAGGTACAAGAAGAAGGCATCAGATCCTCTGGGACTAGAGTTACTGATGGCTATGAGCAGCCATGTGAGTGGGTACTGAGAACTAAATGTGGGTCCTCTGGAAGATCATCTGGTGTTCTTAACCACTAAGCCATTTCTCTGGTCCCACTGACTTATTCTCATGTCCTCAGAGTATCTTAGTGTCAACTAATAGGCTCCTTCTTACATTTTTAAAAAATATATATTAATTTTATGTGTATCAACATTAGGTCTGCACGTATGTCTATGAATCACATGCCTAGTGCTCTTAGATACCAGAAGAAGGTGTCAGATCCCCTAGAAATGAAGTTGCAGACCGTTGTGAGCTACCAAGTAGGTGCTGGAAATCAAACCCAGGTGCCCTGAAAGAGCAGTCAGTGCTCGTACCCACTGAACCATCTGTCCCATCCCAAAAGGACACTTATCAAAATAACACCTTGCTATATCACGCTGAGATATGGGAAAGGGTCACATGGGTTTTTTTTCCTCTCGCCCTGGTCTACCACACTAGAGGAGCCCCTCTGTTGTATTTGAAACTCATAAGAACTAGGACTGACATTAGCAGCTGCCACCAAGTCTGCCTGGCTTACTCTGTGGGTGTGGCTTCATCCTTCCTTCATCCAGGAGATGCTGCGATGGGGCTGGGAGCTGTCACCTACTTACATGGTGAGGCCTTTCTGTTCACCGCTTTCTGTTTGTCCTTACTGTCATCTCTGCCAACACCACTGCTGGGATTTCCACTGCTCTTCTCTTTCTGTCTGTGACTAGCCTCTCCTTTGTTAATCCAACTCCTCTCTCCTTCATGTGTCCAACAGACAGCATCTACTCCAGCATCTTCCCCCAGGAAACCTCTGGAAGGCAATTTGAAGTCAGTTTGGCCCTGTCTGGGTTTCCTAATGCTTCTGGGTTTTCCTCATGCACTTGCAGGACTCTTGAAACACCCCTGCCTCTGGCCACAGTGCAAAAGGAGATCTTACAATTTTCCCCACTTGCCTCAACTAGAAAATGGTATAAATTTACAATATTGTTTTCTGGTCCTGAATGATGAACACGTGAACATGTGACCCCTGTGAGAAAGTAGAGAAACTGTCTTACTGACATCTAGAATGAGAGGAGAAATGGAAAGAGACGTAAAAACATTTGAAGAGGAGCAGGCAAGGTGGCTCAGCAGTGAAGAACGTGCACTGTCCTTCCAGAGGACTCAAGTTCAGTTCCCATACCCCACCTATGTCAGTCTACAGCTATGTGTAATTCCAGCCCCAAGGAATATGGTGCCTGCTTCTGGAGAATACGGTGCCTGCTTCTGGCCTGCACAGGTACCTGAGCTTCTGTCACACCCCCACCCCCNAGGACCCTGTAGCCCAGTGCTTCTCAGCCCACCAGGATCCCGTAGCCCAGTGCTTCTCAGCCCACCAGGATCCCGTAGCCCAGTGCTTCTCAGCCCACCAGGATCCTGTAGCCCAGTGCTTCTCAGCCCACCAGGATCCCGTAGCCCAGTGCTTCTCAGCCCACCAGGATCCTGTGGCCCAGTGCTTCTCAGCCCTCCTAATGTTGTGACTCTGTAACACAGTTCCTCATGCTGTGGCCCAACCAAAAAGTCATTTTCATTGCCATTTCATAACTGTAATTTTGCTACTGTTATGAATTGTAATGTAAATATCTAAGATGCAAGATATCTCATATATGACCCCAAGGGAGTCATGACAGAATTGGTTGGATATGTAGAAATGGTAGAAGTTAATCAATGCCAGTGACTTAATTCACATACAAATTAAATTAAACAGAACAGATGGTGTTGTTGACCACTGAGCAACCTCTCCAGCCCCAATGCATGCGTGCATGGTTAAACACCTTCAAACGTTAATATTATTTAAAACAATAGTTGGAACCCTACATTGTTTACTTTGTTAGAGACATAGAAGTCTTCCACAGAAAGATAGAATTCATTAGTGTTCTTCTATCTCCTCTAATCAATACCACTAGACACCTTGGATGCTACACTTAAAAGATAAGGAAACTTACATAAAGCAGGGATGGCCAGGGGTTCCAAGAATGACCTAGAGTTGAGTTCTCTGGGTTTCCCTTTTGCTATATATAGCTCATATTTAGCCCCTAAGAAAGTGATACACTGGAAATACTAATGAGTTTAAGTAAAAATTGCCCCAATGAGAACTCACTTTCCCTAATCAAAGGAGATAGGATGGGACAGCCTAGTGACACAGAGCCCTTTCAGACAAGAACCTCTCTGCTGTTGCCAAACACAGCAAAGAAACTGTAGCCCAGCTCCACCACTGCCACCAGACACTAGGGGGAGAATAGATGTCTGTCTGTGGGAGGGGGAGTCATTAATTGTGCAACTCAAAGGTTTCCTCACAGTGTCAGAAGGATTTCAGTCTCTAGTGTTGGGCACAGCTCACAGGTGTTGGTGGTGGCAGCATGTGGTTCTCCACAGGACAGCAGATCTGGGAACAGAGAGTGGAAGCCTGAAGCTAAAACTAGGCATAAGTAGAACCCCCAAACTCCCTGCCAGGGTGTCTATTTCTGCAGACCACACCCCACCTCCAAAAGGCTCCTCTGCTTCCAAAAGAGCAGCCCAACGGTGAGACCAAGTACTTCTAAACAGGGGCCTGGAGAAGACGTTTCTAATTCAAGCCCCATCCAGCCCACAAAGGCTCATAACCATTTCATAATTCAAAATGAACACAGTGCAACTTCAAAAGCCCCCATTAGTCTTAACAGTCCCTGATTCTGTCCAGGTTTGGGGTCCTGTCTCTTCTTAGTCTCAAGAATGAGGACACCTTTTAACTGTGAACCCCTCCAAAGTCAAAATTTAAGTTACATGCTTCCAATATACAAAGGCATGGGCGGGCATTTACATTTCATAGGGAGGAACGAGACATTAAGGAAAGTCTGGACCAAAGCAAGACCAAACCACCCATGCCTTTGTATATTACCTTTGTGTATTACCTGTGGGGCACATGGTGGCCTCGTGTGAGCTAAAGTGAACCAGAACAGCTCCCTCCCAGCAGTCCTACCACGCGCATCGTGTGTGACCTTTCCCTGGGGATGGCTGTACTGGGTGCTTGCAGCTCTCTTAGGCAGACATTCCACTTTCTGTTAGTACACACACACACACACACACACACACACGGATAGATAGATAGATAAATAGATAGATAGATAGATAGATAGATAGATAGATAGATAGATAGATAGTACTTTTGAGAATAGTAGCACAAATGAAAAAAATGGAGCTATACTCAGCAGGGCTGTTTTTCTTTTTAAAGATGTATTTATTTTTATTTTATGTGTTTGAGAATTTGGTCTGCATGCATATCTGTACACCATGTGCATGCCAGGTGCCTGCAGAGGTCAGAAGAGGAATTTGATCCCCCTGGAGCTTCGGTTAAAAAGGATTGTGAACAGCTGTGTCAGTGCTGGGAACTGAACTGGGGTCCTCTGGAAGAGCATCCTGTGCTCTTCACCACAGAGACATCTCTCCTGGCCAAGCTGTTATGTTTTCACAAGAATTGAGTTGTTGCGAAGGAAATGGCAATAAGTTAAAGATGGATTTGGTGAATAGCGTGGTTGATTGAGCAACCACAAGAAATTATTCGGTTGAAAAATAAGAGGGATAAAAGGGACACTGTTGAAAATTGCTTACAGCAGGAGGGAGGGAGGGATAGAGAACAGTAAGTATCACGAGTCGTCTGAATATCAGGCACAGCACCACCTTGCCACTTATTAGACCAACCTTATCACTGATGATATAAGATATGACTGGCCCACTACTCAAACTCAAGCATAACAATTGTGCTAAATATAGGAAGCAAAACCCAGTTAAGTTCTAACTATAAAATACAAAACTGTCCAGAGTTAGGAAGAGAGATGCAATCTGAGCTAGCATTCCGGACACTGCACAGACAGGGTTAGAAAAGGACCTCTCCTGTCGCACTCGAATTCAGTACTGACGACAGGACAAGGGAGACACAGAGAAAGCGGCAAGAGACATACCAAGTCACACACACAGGCAGGCCCCTAAGAAAAACAGCAGATAATTCAACAGAAACCTTAAAAGCCAGCGGGGCCTGGACAGCTGTATTTCCAGTTCTGAATGACAACCATTGCTAACCGAAAGTACTATAATCATCAAAGGTGGGAAAAAAAGTCAGAGGAAAATTGAAAACTTTCCATGATAAAGAAGGTAAAAGGAGTTCATAAGCGTGAGCCAGCTCTCCAGAAAACAGTTGGGGGAGTCCTTCAGACTAAAGAGAAAAACAAGTCCATGAGTCCACAGGATAGAGTAGGCCGAGCCTAAGTGATAGTTAAACAGCAGGGGAGAAGAAATAAAACAGTAAGTTTAGTATTACTGACCTCAGCTCCCCTGTCAAAAGTACCAGCTAGCAGCTTGGATCATAGAGCACAGGCATCTCTTTGCTGTCGTCAAGAAATTCACCTCTACACATAAGACAGAGACAGTGTCTCAGGGAGCAAGGATGGAGAGAGGCACCCAAAGCAAGCAGACCTGGAAACCAACGGGAGTCCGCGTCTAATACCTGACACAACAGACTTCACACCAAGAGAAGCGCTTAAGAAGTGGGACTCAAGAAGCCCACGTTATGCTAAGGGGAAAAAGTCATAAAGACGACACCGTGCTTGTCAACATAAATGCCCCAAATGCTGACGTGCCCAGGGTCATAGTCACAGGTGAAGGCTGGCACAAAGGTGGTGATTTCAATACCCCATTCCCAGAAACTGGTAGGCCTTCTCAACAACAGCAACAACAACAAAAAAAATCAAAGAAATATGTGAGTCAAATTGACAATGTAGATTAAATGTGCTTAACAGACATTCACAGAACATTCCATTCAAGGTCTGCAGAACATACATTTGTCTCAACAGTCCACGAAACTCTGTGAAATAGTTTACTAAGGCTCAAAACAAGACTCAACAAATACGAGAAAGCTGCAATGATCCCTTACATCCCATCTGATCATAATGGAACAGATCAACAGCAAGAGAGACCCCAGAGTGCATGCAGAGTCTTGGAGAGCAGGCGACACCCACTGAATGAAGTAATGGGCCCTTGAAGAAATCAAAAGGGAAATAAAAAATTATTAAATCAAATGAAAATAAAAATACAGCATACCAAAATACAAGGAAAGCTGTCCTAAGAGGGAGGTTTGCAGCTTAAATGTCTACATTAAAAAAAAAAAAATCAGCTCCGGAGGAGAAGGGGAGAGGGGATGGGGGAAGGAATGGGGGAAGGGGGTGATGCGGGAGGGGGTGGGGCAGTGCGGGGGATGTAAAGAAATAAGTAAAAAAAAAGTAAATAAAAAAAGATTTTAATCCCAGATTTTAATTAAAACACTAATCAACTAAAAAGAAAAAATATCAGAGAGCTCTCAAATAAATAACAGCACATCTTAAAACTTTGGGGGAAATAAAGAATAAGTCAAATGCCAAATCAGTAGAGGGAATGATAATTAATATCAGGGCAAAAATTAATGAAATGGAGACCAAAAACAAAGCAAACCAAACCAAGACGAAACCTACCAAAGAATCAATAGAATAAAAAGCTGATTCTTTGAAAAGATAAACGGGATTGATGTAATAAAGAAACGAACCAAAGAGAGAAAAGACCCAAAAGAACAAAATTAGGGCGAAATTACAACAGATGCCAGCGACATTCAGGTCAGGAAGCCATTCGGTTTTCCTTGAGGACACAGACTCGCTGTACTTATTGGGAAAGCTTAGAGATGTGGGTTCCATCGCTTCTCAGCCTTTTGGCTAAGATCAAGTGTAGAGATGTGGGTTCCTGTTCAATGTCTGGATGTGCAGGACCTACCAAACCTAATTCAAGATGAAATAAACAGACACTTAACAAGCAGCAAGGGCAAAGCAGCACTTTAAAAATCTCCCAGGTACATAGCAGGCCTTGACTGGGCAGCCCAGGGCAGCTGCCTGTGGAGGTAGGGGTACCAGTGAGCTGGCCCCTACCATGAGAGGCTGGAAGAGCTGACCCTGCCTCCTGCGGATGGCAGCATTGGCTGGCCTAGACCAATCAGTGCTGGAGAGCTCACTCTGGTGGTAGAGATAAGGGAAAGTTCAGCTGCTGCTGAAGCCCACATCCAGGGCATTCGGTTGGCCCATGTCAAAATCTCTAACATCTGTGAACTGTTGGGGCAGGCATGTGAAAGAGCCAGTCTTGCCAACGCAAATCTGCAGGATCTCCATGACAAAGGACAACGGGATAACTGGGAGGAGTCCGGGTGAGGATCCTATATTGATGGTGCCACAGAAGCCAGATAGTGCCAACCAGCCAATGACTCATTGCAAGGAAGTGGAGATTTGTGGACAAAGGGGTACACCGTGGGGCACACTGTGACTACAGCTTCCATGATGAGATGTTTTCTATGCTTTGTCTTGTTTTTGTTTGTGTGTTTTTTATTTTGCTGGGGGGGTGGTGTTGCAAGGGCAGAGGGTGGATACAGGGGGATGGAGAGATGAGTGGGTCTGGGGTGTACGATGGGAAAACTCACAAAGAACCAATAAAAGGTTAAAAAAAATCTCCTGGCTAAAAATGTTCAGGCTCAGAAGGGTTCACTGGTGAATTTTGCCAGAGCTTATAAGAACTAACACCAATGCTTCACAAACTAGTCCATAAAATAGAAAAAGAGGGAAAGAAACACCACTGAACTCTTTGAATGAAGTTAGAACTGCCTTGACCAAAAGCAGACAAAGGCAGCCAATCATGGGAGTGGAGATTATAGATCAGTTTCCCTGATGAACTTTGAGGCAAAACTTCTTAACAAAATACTTGAAACCTCATTTAAGAGCACATCATTTCACTACAAAGACCGCAGTAAACCACGGCAAGCAGCTAGGGATTGTCTTCATCACAGCTAAGCACATCAAAGAATTAGCCACAAATTTGCCTATATGTGAATGGTGAATTGGTTTAACAAATGTCCCGATGTGGTATATTAAGAGAACTATGTTGGTATATGAAGGTAGAAAATCTTTGTTTCTTAAATATGTTACCCAAACCACAATGTATATAAGCAAATTTGATAAATTCAACTTACTCAATATGTAAATGCTTTCTCTCCAATTAGTAATGGTAGAGAATCTTCTGAGAAGATTAATTGAGAAGAACACAGAGAAGTTGAAGGTTAAGTCCCTAGTGCTGAAAGCACCACGCTCTTCAGACCCAGGACTCAGATGAGGTGAGCTAGATCTGACCTGAAAGTCTCCTCCCTGTGTCTTCATAGTACCAGAAGGTGCTTTACAATACAAGCTGCCAAGGAGGAAAGAAACCAGTAGTCCTGCCAGCTGTAGCCCTGAGAACCACAACAGTGACCAACGTGACAAGATGTCCCTAAAGGTGTAGTAGTGGCACTGAGATCCCAGAGGTAACTGATAACAGTCTGACTGGACGTGAGGCCCACTCAGTCAGAGGAAGATACTTGGCACTCTAAACCTAGATGACTACCTGGTGCTAGTAAGATCCTAGATTCTGGAGGATAAATTTATACAGTCACTTTCCTCAACCAGTGCAATCTAAAACTACATTGGAAATACTTATCTTTGTACTCACAGATAAGTACAACTCTCGCCCTTGATCAAAGAAGCTTTTCTTTTTCAGCAGGTGGAAACTATTGCAGAAAGCTATGATGCTCAAAAGCCAAGGCACAACTGACCAGCATAGGCCTGGCTCCAGTTGACGTATCTACAATACAGCCCAGACCTAAGGCTGGGGGATGTCATGGAACAGGGCCAAAAAACCTATTGTGAGAAATGACAGCAAGCTGCACCCATGAAATCTCAACAATATGATGCCCAAACAAGTCCTGAACAATGACAGCACCAGGTGACAGCCCAGTGTGGATGGGGGACCTCCAATAGAACCCACCCCTATACCCCTACATGAAAAGCTACACACAATTAATGACTGCCAAGGGAAGCAGAGTTAGTCTTCCCAGGGAGGCGCTCCTTGATTGCTTGCTTTCCATTACCAGTGGTCAACCCTAAAAATATATACATGTGAGGAATGCTAAATGGATGAAGCAAGTTATTCACACACACACACACACACACACACACACACACACAAGCATGCACACACACATACACATGTTTGCACACATGCATGCACACACATACACATACATACACATGCATACATTCACACATGTACATACACTATATATATGTGTGTGTGTGTGTATATATATATATGATAATATGTTTTAAAGAAAAAGGCCATGAATTATTTATATAAATAATATAACTGTTATAGAGCTTGAATTTGTATCTTATAAATAAGGCAAGGGTCTTAATAAATAAATTTTATAAAATGAAATTGTAAGAAGTAACTACATTCTTGAAGGTGCTTAGGAGGTACACGGAGGGTTAATCACCTGGGAAATGCTCTTCATCAGTGACCATTAAGTTGAAATTCAGTTAATATAACGGTTCTACTTTTTTTTCTGTTGCTGTGATAAACACCACAAATAAAAGCAACTTAGGGAGGAAAGGGTTTATTGGACTTCCCCTTCCAGATCACAGTCTATCACTGAGGGAAGCCAAGGCAGGAGCTGAAGCAGAGACCATGGAGAAGTGCTACTTACTGGATTATTCTCCAGAGTTTGTTCATCTTGCTTTAAAAATTGCTTTTTAACTTTTAAACTTTTATTTGCTGGACATTTTGCTTGTGTCTATGTTTGTGCGTCATGTGTGTGCCTGGCTACCAGGCCAGAAGAGGGCGCCAGATATCCCAGGAACTAGAACTACACATGGCAGCCAAATGGGTGCTGGGAACTGAGCCTTTGCAAGGGCATCATGTTCTCTTAACCACCGAGCCATTTCTACAGCCCCGTCAGCTCCTTTTTTTATACAGCTCATGACCACTCACACAGGGGTGGCACCACACACAGAGACGGGCCCTCCTATATCAGTCATAATCAAAGATGCTCCACGGAAAGGCCCACACAATTTGATGAGGGCATCCTCTCAGTTGGGGTTCCCTCTCCTCACATGACTCCAGCCAGCACAGTCACCATGAGCTATCACCACCTCAGAGTAGCTAGAATCACACGGTGTTACGATGGAGCCCTTGAGCCCAAAGGATCCTCTCTCTTTTCTGAGGCATTCAACATGTCTTCTACTCCACATCAAGAGGCAAAACAATTAAGAAAGTAAAGAGGATGACAACCAAACTGTCTTTATTTGAGCCCTACACAACATTTAAGGAATCTTCAAAACCTACTTTATAAACGATAGCAGCCACAGTGTAAGAAATCCAGCGCGGGTACAAGCTGCCACATATCAGTTATACATGTCTGTCCATACCAGCAACAAAAATGGAAAATTTAAGTTGCCAAATGCCATTTAAAATTATGGATGTGCTGGTGTGGGACTTTACCTTCATCAGCAGGGATGTGGAGACAGGAGGATTAGGAAGGTCTCAGAGCCAACATCAACTACATAGCAAGTTTGAGGACAACCTTAGCTACAAAAAAAATTAAAATATTTTAAAAAATTTAAAAATCTCTTTAATTTAAAATATTACTATTTAAAATAGCATACAAAGGAGCTGGAGAGATGGCGCAGAAAGTTAGGAGCACTGACTGCTCTTGCAGAGGATCTAGGTTTTGTTCCCAGCATCCACCTGGTGGCTCATAACCATCTATAACTCCAAGGAATTCAATGCTTTTCTGGCTTCTGTGGGCACTGCATACAACTGGTGCACAGACATACATACAGTCAAAATACCCACATACATAAAATAAAAAAGAATAAATAGTTTAAAATAGTATAAAAGGCATGAAGAAGTAGAGATAAACTTGCCGAAGTATCTGAGATCTACATGCTAACAACTATAAAATATCTCATCAGAATGATGCGGTTGTATTAGTTAAGGTTTTATTGCTGTGAACAGACACCACGACCAAGGCAATCTTATAAAAAAACATTTACTTGGGGCTGGCTTACAGGTACAGATGTTCAGTCCATTATCATCAAGGTGGGAGCATGGCAGTATCCAGACAGGCACGGCTCAGGCAGAGCTGAGAGTTCTACGTCTTCATCCAAGGGCTGCTAGTGGAAGACTGACTTCCAGGCAACTAGGTTAAGGACCTTATGCCCACACCCACAATGACACACCTACTCCAACCAGGTCATACCTATTCCAATAAGGCCACACCTCCAAATGGTGCCACTCCCTGGTCCAAGAATGCACAAACCATCACAGTGGTGTTGTGTGGATGTATTAGAAGACTTCCCTGTCATAGAGATGTTTTTCTCACCCCCAGTTGATGTGAGGATTCAGTTTAGTCATAATGCAAATATACAATGCTCTGTTTGTAGAAATTGACAAAATTATTAGAAAATAGTCAAGATACTATTTAAAGGAAAACTCTTTGACCTATGCCATTTCCTTCCATCCTTGTTACAGGAACTGGAGAGCACCCCAGTGCTTCAGAGCACTTTCTGTTTTGCAGAAGACTTAGGTTCTGGTTCCCAGAATCCAAACTAGGGGCTCATGACTGCCTGTAACCACAGCTCCAGGGTGTCTGATGCCCTCTTCTGGCCTCCATAAGAAGCCATACTCATGCGCGTGCGCTTGCACACACACATACACACACCAGTTTATTAGTGTATAATTGTAAAGATACGCAAACAAGCATGTATTCTATTGGCACAAAGATGGATAGATGGAGCAGTATGGCAGAAGTAAGAATTATACATCTGCACTTACATGACTAATTGACATTCTATTGACTCATTTATTGTGTTTTGTGTGTGCTCCTAAATATATGTATATACGCTGCATGGTTGTACATACCCATAGAAACCAGAAGGGGGCATCAGGTCCCCTATAGCACTGTAGATAGCCATGGGCTGCCCTGTTTTGGTACTAGGAATTGAACCTGGGTCCTCTACAAATGCAGCAAGTATTTTTAACCACTGAGCCATCCCTCCAGCTCCAGCTCCAGCCAGATGACTTTAAGCGGAGTCTCCAAGGCAGTTCCATGGGGCATAGGTAATGTCTTCAACAAATGCTTAAATAATTAGACATTCATATACAGTAAGAAAGATATGCAGCTTAACTTTTACCTATGCCTTGTTACTTCAAACTGTGTCACACTGACACTCTGTGTGTGTGTGTGTGTGTGTGTGTGTGTGTGTATTAAAGGTTGAATGAGTAAGAGAGTAGATTGGCATGGCCTTAGGTTAAGAACAGATTTGTTCAACAGGACACAAAAAGCAGTGTGTGCTGAGACCAAGGAAAAATGCACTGAGAGAGAGAGAGAGAAAGAGAGGGAGGGAGAGAGAGAATTACCTTCAAATAAATTTCTTTATGGTTATCAAAAACTGTATAAAGAAGAAGGTAAATTAAGAATCACCATGAGGAAAATGAAAACAGAAGCCATAGGCTTAGGAAAGGTGTTTGTAAAACATATATTTGAAAAATATAGACTTGTATCTAAAATTTAGAAACAACTATTATAGTTCAACTGAAGGACAATCTCATTGTTTGACCAAAAAACCAAAGAAACAAACTACAACAACAGCAACATCCCCAAAACAAAATCCCTAGACTAAACATTCGAAAAGAAATATCCCAGAAGGTGAGCAGGTGGCCAGGAAGCACATGACTAGTTGCCAACCATCATTGTTCATTAGAAACATCAGATCAAGCCCCCAAGAGAACCACAGCCTCATTGTTGATAATGCAAAGCAGCAACACTAATGGTCAGTGAGGACGTCTGGGAGCAGACGCAGCCCTGTCCAGTGCAGGAGACACGCAAGGCCATGGAGGCAGTTCAGAAAGTGGGTCTGTTCTTTCTCTGGCAGTTCAAGGTGCACTTACTGTCCACCCACCAATCTCACTCCTGAGTTCTGTTCTTACCTATGTCCCCACAAAGACTGTCACATGACTCTTCACAGCAACCCCCTTTAAAACTAGCAAAAACTAGAGAGGACTGAAATGTTTGCCACACACATTGCAGATAAAATCATCATGGTGTATCCCAGACATCAGTCTGCCTGAAAAAGGAACATTAACTCATCCTGAATGCATGTAACAGTGAAGTTCATGATCAGTATTCAAAGAAAAAGCAGCCAGACAGAAAATACCATCGTCTTTATGATGCAGATTATGTGAAGTCCTATAAAGGCTGTGTGAGCAGACACAGCCGCCCAGTGGCCAGTGCCCAGGGCTCAAGAGCAGACCTATCTGTAAAAGTGAGTGGATGGCAGGAAGAGGACTCTTCTATCGGAACCGTGATGGGCTTTTCATGTTTCTAAGGTCATCAGGTGATAGTTCTGTAGACAGGGAGCTTCTTCACGAGCACAGTTGTTCTGTGAGGAAGGTGACTCAGGCTGGAGAGGTCGCTCCTCGGATATAGCACGTGTCTTGAGAGCATGGGAGCTTGAGTTGAGAAACCCAGAGCCCAGGAAACGCATGTGGTCATGCAGCCCACTTGCAATTCCAGCGTTAAAGGTGAAGAACACAGAAAACAAGCAGGCAGCTCATAACCCCATAACTCCAGCTCCAGGGCACCCATCACCTCTGGCCTCCATGGGCATCTGCCCTCATACACACATACCCACATGCAGACAACACATGTATGCACGTAATTAAAATAAAACACTACCCAGATCCCAGAGCTCTGGATTTAACTGAGACCCATACCCAACCTCTGAATGAGGTCCAAGGGCAGCTGAGGAAAATTCCATCATTATAACCCAAGACCTCTGTGAGCACACACACACACACACACACACACACACACAGAGAGAGAGAGAGAGAGAGAGAGAGAGAGAGAGAGAGAGAGAGAGAGAGAGAAGACCCAAAATAGGCAACAAAAATAATTTCTACCTTCTTGTAGCCTTAAATTTCGATTAAAAATTTCAGCCCACTAGTGCTCAGCTTGTTTTTTTGTTTTTTTGTTTTGTTTTTGGAGGTGCATCTCCCTGTGCCGTGGGAACAGGACACATATTCCTTGGAAAAGATAGTTCACTTTGGGGGTGCGGTGTTGCTGGGCACGTTCATTTCCACCCTCGGGCCCCTCTGCAGATTTTCTCCTTGGTTCTACAGGCCATCATCCAGGCTGGTACAGAAGGCCATTGTCCTTGCGTGTGTGGCCAGGGCTAACTCTCCGGTATGATTTTATGTTGATTCTTACCATTCACTACCAGAAAGTGTCTCCTTTATAATTCGTTTCAACTTTGAAGTTTACTTTAGGAGACCTTTAAAGACTTTTTTTTTCTTATAGATTTATTTATCTATTTTATGCATCTGAGTATACTGTTGTTCTCTTCAGACACACCAGAAGAGGGCATCAGATCCCATTACAGTTAGTTGTGAGCCACCATGTGGTTGCTGGGACTTGAACTCGGAACCTCTGGAAAAGCAGTCGGTGCTCTTAACTGTGGAGCCATCTCTCCAGCCTCTAAAGACTGTTATTTTAAAACAACTTAAATGCCCTTCGACAGACAAATGAATAATAAAAATGTGGTACATATACACAAAAGGAATACTATTCCATTGCAAAGAGAAATAAAATTTGCAGATAAATGATTGGAGCTAGAAACTGTTCCATTAAGTGAGAGAGTTCAGACCTGGAAAGACAAATGCAGCATGCTCTCTCTCATCTGTGTCTAACCTGGGAAACTGCAACTGCAGAACCCAGGGGAGTCCAAAGGGACCGCGGAGAAAGGAGAGGGTCTGGGGAGAGCAATAGCAGGGTGCAAGTGACATGAAGGAAGGAATGGGGAAAACGGGCGAGTGTGGCTTTAGTCGGGCAAGAAGGGGAAAGGACACAGGTCAATCGAGACAAAGAGAGGTGAGGAAGAAGTAACGTTAAGGATATTTGAAAAACCACAAGGTATATCGTGCTGTTTTTATCCACCTAAAATTACATATAACATATATACACACATGTACACATATGCACACACATATTAAACAAAGGTATGATATTTGGGTTGACAACGCTCCCCCAAGAGTCATTGACTACCATAAGGTAGTCATTGACTACCATAAGCAACCGTAAGTTGCTGCTCAGGAGACTCCATTTCCATTGGTTGCCTTCCAGAAGTTGGAGAGATGTCATTATTGCTACAGACACCATGCACTTTGAACACAGGACTTAGATGGCTTGAGTTGGCTCAAACCTGACAGTCTCTTCTCTTAGGACAAGCTTTCAAGGTGCCAGAAAGTACCATGCAAGCTGCCAAGACAATGGAACCCAGCTGTGATAAGGCTATAGAGTACAATGACCAGCAAGACATACCAAAAGGGACAATAGTGGTACTCGTATCTTAGCAGTAACCAACAGCCATTTAATTGGACATAAGGCCCACTCAACAGGGGTAAGCTGAGCTTGCCCCTGGAAACCTATCCAACTACTAAGGGGTAAGGAGACCTCAAGGAGAATCTCCTACCAGCACTTCACTAGACCAGCAAAGTTCCTGTGTTCTAAATACCTGTCCTTATATCCACCAACAAGTATAGCTCTCTCCCTCATTAAAGAAACTTCCCTTTGCAGCAGACAAAGACTGATTAAAATGGGGCGAGCAACTGATCCCAGGGAGCCTCGCCTAAGTGGATCTAACTCCTATGCCTAAGGCTCAGGGGACGTCTCAGAAGCGGAAAGCTTCTAAGAGACAGAGGACTGGGAAGTCAGCTGTGAGACTGTGTGTCCTAGAAATGATGGAAAAATTCCACCCCAACAATATAGCTGCCTAAACCAGACCTGCACAAGGACATCGCCGATAGGCATGCAATTGTAGAAGGGAGAATCTCGCAGGGCCCCAACCCTACACAGATAACTGAAGGCAGCTAAGGAACACTGAGAGCAGGGTTCTCTAGGGAGGGGCTCCCTAACTGGTTAACTGGCTATCTAACACTGAAGGGACTCAGCAGGTGTGTGTGTGTGTCTGTGTGTCTGTGTGTGTGTCTGTGTTGTGTGTCTGTGTGTCTGTGTGTGTGTCTGTGTTGTGTGTCTGTGTGTCTATCTCTGTGTGTCTTTGTGTCTGTGTCTGTCTGTCTCTGTATGTATGTGTCTGTGTGTTTGTGTGTGTCTGTGTATCTGTCTGTCTCTGTGTGTATGTGTCTCTGTATGTGCCTCTCTGTGTATATGTGTGTGTGTCTCTTTGGGTCTGTATGTCTTTGTGTCTGTCTATCTGTGTGTCTGTCTCTATATGTGTATGTGTGTGTCTCTTTGTGTCTGTGTGTGTGTTTCTATCTCTGTGTGCATATGTGTGTCTCTTTGTTTCTGTGTGTCTGTCTATGTGTCTGTATGGCTCTGTGTGTGTATATGTGTGTCTGTGTGTGTGTGTGTCTGTGTGTAAAACAATAACAACTAAGAAAGAGGTCATGGATTTGAAAGGGGTAGGGATTATGGGATACGGGGGAGGTTGGAGGGAAGAAAGGGAAATGTGGAAAAGTGTAATTATACTTAAAAAAATAAAACAATAGCCCCACAAACGATCACTACCTTAAACTTATTTTGACTGTACATGTCTGCATTTTTCATCCCTTTATTTTAAGCCCATCTCCTGAAACAATTTATTACTGATGTCCTCTTTTTTTTAATCTAAAACGAAAGGCTTTCTTTTAATTGATTCAACCAATTTACATGCCTTGTAATTGCTGTTACAATCAGATTTACTTCAGCTGTTCAGAGCCATTATTTTCTCTTTAACTTTTGTTTTTATTCTTTCTTAAGCCTCCATTAGAAAATGGAGCAGTTTTCAGCTGGTTGAACGTTACACATCTATGGGCTGGAGAGGAGACTCGGGAACTGGGAGCACTGACTGCTCTTGCAGAGGACCTGGGTCTTTCCCAGTGTCACATGGCAGCTCACAGCCTCTGTGGCTCCAGTTCAGGGATCCAACCACCTCCTTTGGCCTCAACGGTGCTCAGACGGGCAAAACGCCATACACATAGAGCGTAAAACTGTATACACCTTTAAAAGCAGAAGTTAAACTATTTTTGTTTTGATGAGAGTCTCGTCGTGCTTAGGGAACTCAAGATGAAGCATGTCCAAAATCCCCCGCAGTCCCTCCTCCTGGAACCACACAGGCATCACTTGGAGTTTTACCAGGGGGTTCTCCTAGGCTTGCTTTCTGTTCGGTAATGCATGACCATACCAAGATGGTGGCTTGGACAACGGCAGATCTCCCCAGCCAAGTTCATTCACTCTCACGTCTCTGTTTAGCATCTCACTGGAGCGTCCAGCAGGAGCACAAAGCCAGTCTGGTTTTCTGTTTAGGGCAGAGGGTCTCTACCTAGAGATCAAGGACAGCCGTGGGGGGGGGGGCGGTGTAGGCAGGACTCAAGGCAGCGACAAGGTCTGCCCATGCTCCTGCCTGGAATTCACACTGGAGCAGAAGTACCAGAAATGTGGTGGCGATGGTTCAACTCACCAAGGGGAGTGAAAATGAAGCCGGCAGCAAGGCACAGGCTATCAAAATACCATCTCCCTGCCCAGCCGACTAAATGGGACTTTGGGAATGGGAAGCCTCCCACGAGTAAACAAACACAAGGGTTCCTGCCCGTGTAACAGGATAAGATGGAAAACACATTAAATGATGAAACCCTGTTTAAAAGGCGCAAGTCAAAACAAATAAATTAGCTTAGCTTGTTATGAAACAACAATACCCACTGCCCTCACCCCACCCCACCTCCAACTCCAACTCCAACTCCAACTCGAGGTCTTCTTTCTGGCATAAACCCCGGGGTTTTGGCAAAATTTAAGATGGCTTGAGAGTACAGTGCGTGCCTTTGGGCCGGCCTGCTGGCTTTATTATGTGCGAGGTCTACATCAGTTCCACATCTGGCAGGCTTCCCCCTGCATCCTCTCTTGCTCCCAAAGAGAGCCATGAGTTCTCTCTGCCCCTGCAGCCTGCTCCCCAAAGCCTTCCTGGGGCCGTGCCTCAGCTGGTGCTGCCCTAACTGCAGGGCTTGATGGGAGATGTTTGGTTACTGCTTTGCTCCACACTGACCCTTCAGGTTGAGCCCTCCCGGGTCTCCTCTTCCTTCTAAAAGGAAGTCTCATTTCCAACCCCACTCGCAGCAGCCTCCCTGCCCTTTCAAGGGGATGCTGAAGGGATCTGTTTCTGATAAGCCCGAACACCCTGATGACACCCTAGCCCAGAGAGCTCCTGACCACCCTTCAAGACTCGGTGACAGTGCGGGTTCTAAGGAAGCCACCGTGGAGAGATTAATGACTCGGTCTAAAAAATGTCTGCCACAGAATCTCTGGGATCTATCAACTTGTCGCTTATGTGCTCCAAAGTTAACAGAATCATTGGCTGGTCTTATAATAGATGATCCTGGATCAGCCTGGGTCCGGGGGAGGCACAAGTAGACGTGTCACCTTGGTATCCAGAGACCCTTCAATGGGAAAGACGGAGGTAGGAGTGAAAAGAGGCTGGGCCCACCATCCCCGGGTGGAGGAAGGGGGCCACAGGCCAAGGTCAGGGCTGGCGGCTGATCACCATGTTCCCAGGCCTGAAACAAGCACAGACAATGGGAACACTGAATGTGATGATGGGGGATGGGCTCTATGCGATCCGTAAACAATAAGAACAGTGGGGTGGGGGAGGGGAAGATAGGGATATAGCTCAGTTAATAGAGTGCTTCTTGGTACACATTAACCGCTGGGTGCAATCTCTCACTAAACCTCAGCATTTGAGGTGGCAGGCAGGGTGGGGTGAGGGGAGGATGATGAAAAGGTGTGTATAAGCAGTTGGAAGTCAACCTGGGGGATGAGGCCCAGCCTCAAAAACAAAAACAAACAAACAAGCAACAACAACAACAAGAAGAAGACAGCTGTGTTGGATAGTTTGGCATCAAGTTGACACAGAAATGAGGAAGGAACCTTAGTTAAGAAAATGCTCCCATAAGATGGGGCTGTAGGCAAGCCCGTAGGACGTATCCTTAATTAGTGATTGATGGTGGGAAGGCCCAGCCCATTGTGGGTGGTCCCAGCTCTGAGTTCTGTAAGAAAGCAGGCTGAGTAAGCCATGGGGAGCAAATCAGTAAGCAGCTTCCCTCCATGGCCTCTGCTCCTGCCTCCCGGTTCCTGCCCCGAATTCCTGTCCCAACTTCTTGTGACAATGAGCAGTGACGTGGAAGTGTAAGCCAAATAAATCGTTCCCCCTCCCCCAGGCTGCTTTTGGTCATGGTGTTTCATCACAGCAAATAGTAACTCTAACTAAGACACCACTCAAAGCAGCAATTTAAAAACCCCAAACCAAAACAACAATCGTCGCCGCTAAACAAACGTAATGTCCTCAGAGAGCTTGCTTGATCAATTTTCCTGATGGAGAAACTCTTGGTCTCCAGGCCTCTCTTTCCCTAACACACTGCCCCGTTGTGACTGGTTTCTTCATCTTCCCAGTTCTGCTATGCATAACCTTCCCTAAGCCTTGCCTGTTCCCAGGGAGTCCTGAGCATGTCTGAGGTAGACTTGATTTCCCCCAGGACTGTTATCTCAAGTTTCAACCTTCAGGTCTCTTCATGTAGCTCAAAAGGAGGCCCCAGAAGGTCTGCAGAGCCCCGTTGCCTGCAGCAGGAGCACTCTCTGCACTGACCAACACCCTGCAGTGCACTGTGGGAATGGGGGCTTGCAATGCTATTAGCCTCAGCCATGAGTTAATGAAGAACACGCATGCCCTGTGCTCTCTTCTCTAATGGAATGCACTTCAGAATAATGAGATTCCACACACCGGCCTCTCTCAAAGCTGTGGGGGACATGGCACCCCGCCTCAGAAGTGCTGGTATGAAGTAAAATTCAGGGGTCTCCTGTGACTTAGAAGAATGCTCCAACTACAGTCTCCACCATCCACATGTGATGGTAGAGTACCACTTCCCCCACAAACACCTACACACACACACACACACACACACACACACACACACACACACACACACACCTGTAAAAGATCACTGCAGATCTGGGAACAGGAGACAGCAGAGCAGCTTCTACCCTGAGTGTGCTCAGTGGGGGCCTCCAGGACCGGCTAATAATACCTGCTGGTTGCTGTCCAGCTAATACCTGCACAACTGCTTGCTGCTGGATCCAGCTCCTTTCTCAGGTCTCCCACTGTCCAGAGTCACCGGCAGAGGCTGGCCGGCTGATGACCACCAACTGGTAGTCACCCGAGTATCAGGAAAGTGTGTCTGTGATTACCCAATTCCTGTCCAGCCCCCAGATCACTCTTGCAGAAGGTAGGCTCAGGACTTTCAACCTTCCCTGGGTCTTTTGTGTTCCCTACCCACAGCTTTAAGCAGCCACCACCTGAAGCAGACAGTGACATCCCCCCTTCCTTCTTCTTATAAAGCAAATACTCTCTAAGAAGGCAGACATTCTTCCCAGGGAGCAAAGGAAACTTCTGGCACTGGTGATTCTTGGTGACACAGTAACTCCAGGCCACCCATGGGCCACGGTGGACCACTTGATATGCCTCCAGAGGAACAACTGTCATCATGGGAATCAGGGATATGCACGGGATGCCTTCCTTAAGGAGGGAGAGGCATAGAGGCTTGGTAAGACCACAGGAATGATTGACAGCAGTTTCCAGATCTTTCTACTGGAGATAGCACTCGAGCGCACACACACCCAGCAGGTCAGACAACAGGGGAACCGCAGCCAACCACAAGTAGAATAAAACCCAACTCTCCACCAGACTTTGTTTTTTATTTACCTATGTGAATCCCTGGCTTCTGGTTGCACAACCGACCCCCATCAGCGTACAGTTGGAACACATCCCATGACAGACACTGCCCTGGTAAACACGTTTGTACTTTGTTCTCCCACCAATTACACCTCAGCTCTCCAGTGGGGCCACAGAGGGAAGATAACCTTGACCACACAGTTAATTTTTACCAAGCTGCTGTGGTAAACAAGGGAGTTAGCATAGTCACACACACAGGCTTTTCCCCAGCGCAGCCATCCCACTATGTCTGTAGGACAACAAATAAAACATTTTCTTGGCGCCTCCGAGAAATGAATGGCTCAGTTTCTTCTGGCTGACTGGTAGGAGGGGGTACTAAATTACCTTGTGTTGATTAAAGACAAAGGGTCCGTCCCTGCCTCTAAGCAGAGAAAAAGATAAACTTTGAGGCCGGTTCACAAAAGGAGGTGGCAGCATGAGGGACTGAACAAGCAGGGCCTTCTCTCTCTCTCTCTCTCTCTCTGTTTCTGTCTGTCTCTGTCTCTATCTGTCCCTGACTCTCTCTCTCTGTCCCCGTCTCTCTGTCCCTCTGTCACTGTCTCTGTCACTGTCTGTCTCTATCTCTCTCTGTCTCTGTCTCTCTCTGTCTCTGTCTCTCTCTGTCCTTGTCCCTGTCTCTCTCTCTCCGTGTGTGTGTGTGTGTGTGTGTGTGTGTGTGTGTGTGTGTGCATGAATGCATAATGTATGTGTACATATGTACAGAAGCCCTCTAACCTTGGGTGTCTTCCCTAGTGACTCTCCAGCTTATTGTTCAAAGCAGGGTCTCTCTCTCTCTATGGAACTCACTTCCAGGCTGGTAAGTAAGCTCCAGGTACTGGCCCTGTCTCTACACCTCCAGCTTTGGATGACAAGCATGTGCCACCAGTGCCCATCCTCTCTACATGGGGACGGAACTCTGGCTCTCCCACTTGCTCAGGAAGCACTTTACTGATGGGACCACCTTCCCAGCCCAGCTATTACTGCAGGACCAGTTCCAGATGCTGTACGATACAACATGGGGGAGCCAGGACCACATTTCATCTTGGGCTGTCCTTGACGATGTCTTACATAGAAGCAGATGGTTTACCCAATTTCCCATCGGAACAAATGAACTTCATCTTGCAGCTCCGGGAAAGGGGCCAGAGGAGTCCACACAGGTTTGCCCCTAGAGGTGGAGTAAGTGAGCGCCCAGGCTGCTGCTGGGTGAATGGTGTCAGGGGCTCTGGGACAGTACACCCCAAATACCAGGACCTGCACTCAGACCCATTTTAAAAAGTTGGGTGTGATGGCGCACGCTGTAACCTAGGTGCTGGGGACAGGCATGGTGAAGACAAACATCACAGGTCTCCGTAGTCAGCCAATCCAGTGACACAGGGAGCCCCAAGTTTAGGGAGATTCTCTTCCTCAAAAATTAAGGTGGGGTGTCATAGAGGAAGGTACCTAGAACTGACCTCAGGCCTCTACATGCACACACAGACAAACACTTTATGTTCTCATGTGTATGCAACACACACACAGAGTCCCATGATCTTTTGTCTGAGAAGAAAATCATCACTCTGAAAATGGCCCCAGTGTCCTCAATTCCAGCTGCGTGTATTTTTTTTTTCCTGCACTTTGGAGTCCTGGCTGTATGCTTCCCTTTCCTTTGTCAGTATATGAACCCACTGCATTTTGTCACACTACCATTGATAAACACACATTCACAACCACACACACACAACTAGACATAGGAGTTTCCCTATTACAGAGAGCAGGCTGGAACATATAGTGAAAAGAAGCCCAGGCATGAGGGCCCAGTGGCTGACTTCTGAGTCCCTGTCCTCCCTCTGAACAGAATTGCCATGTAGACAAAATCACTCAGTGCCCAGTGCACAATAGAGGCAGGTCCAGGGTCATCTCTAAGGTCCCTTCTCATTTTACATGCGATGATTCTATTAATATTGAGAATGGCTTTTACATGCTAAATGGAGTCCATGAAGGCTGACTATTTCCCAAGATTTAAAATGTCCCTCTGCTAATTGAAACTAATTCTCCAAACTGCACATTAAAAGCCCCGGGCTGATTTTTCTCTCTGATGGACCCTGACAAAGCGGCAATTGAGATTGAGAAGCCTGCCGGGAGCCTTCCTGCCCCCACCGCTTCTGCCCCAGAGAGTCTTCTCATTTATATTAATGCATCTTTGCTTTCTGGGGCAAGAGGGTGCTAACCATCCCCCAGCCTATGCCACTGAAATTAGATAATATGCTTTTTCCTCTTTCTCTACTGAGAGCTTGGTAGCCTAATGGCTTTGCTGAACACGGGTGCTGCCGCCCAGAACAGAACCTGGCCTCTTCGGGGAAAGGAATGCGGGGAAAGGAATGCTAGGTCCTACTGCTTTCCTGAGCAGGACACACGGCCTGGCAGGTCCAGGTCCCAGCGACTGGAGGGCAGGCTAGAACTGGTTGGGATATGGCGCCGTATGTAAAGTGCTTGCCATCCAGCTTGAAGAGCTGAGTTTGGATCCCCAGCACCTGTATAAACAAACAGCCAGATATGCTTGTAATACCAGCACTGAGGCAGGAGAGTATGGAGGATGCCCAGGGCTCGGCAGCCAGCCAGTCCAGCCAGAAATGCAAGCTCTAGGTTCAGTGAGAGACCCAGTCTCAAAAACCAAGGTGGACAGGGATTAAAGAAGACACTTAACATCAGCCTGTGACCTCTATACACATGCGCACATATGTGCACATGCATGTGCACCCAGGTACACACACACACACACACACACACACACACACACACACACACACACACACGCACACACACACGCACGCACACGCACACACCCCACACACCATTAGGTAATCAGGATAAAACCTGTGAGAGCCTGTCTTCCACTCTCCACAGGCCGGCAGCCACTGAGGCATCTCATAACTCCCTGTCTCATCCAGCACCTTAAACACAAGGCGACTTGTGGAGTGGGAGGCAGCTTCCTCAGCAGGATGCGTTTTTTAAATTAGGCTGAAAACGTATGTCACAGAGGATTTACCATCACCACTGATTTTCAGTAGGCTGTCAATTTGCTCTGCCCACTCACGTTGTACCACATCTGCACTGTCCCCACTCACGTTGTACCACATCTGCACTGTTCCTTTCCAGAATCCTGCCATCCCCAAAGAAGCCACGCACGTGCGGAATGTTGCCCGCCATCCCTCTGCACCCGGCCCTGCATGGTGAGCCACTCTTGTGTTTCCCAGTCTCCTCCAGTGGACTACGCTCCACAGAAACCTGCCTTTTGAAACTTTGTAGCCTTTACTCCATAGCTGTCTGAGCCAAATCCCAGGGGAGGAGCATCCTGATTCCCTGAGTCTTATCAGACAGCCAGGGGCCACCGGGGCAGCAAGGCCACTTTCCTGACATGCCTTCCTCTTAAAAAGAAAAAACAGTAATTACTCACGCTACACTGTGTTGTCTAGGCCATTCTTTCACAGGACTCTGAGAGACAAGAGGAGGACATGACATGAGCCCTTATACGGCCACCACCCTGTGTGACAGGTGTTAATATCCTAAGAGAAAGAGACTATGGCAGATGAGGTTTCCATCTTGCCCTCACTCCCAGGACACTCTTGTCATTGTGGGAGATGTTAATTTCCCCCTCTCTAAAATTGGGGTTACTTTGCCCGGCTTCTTCTCGCATGTTTACACCTACAGAAAGAGGTAGGCATGAATAATTCATAGTGTTGTTAGCAGTGTGTTGTGAAACATTTTCATAAATGCTCTTGCACTAGGACTTGCTTTTGCACTCAACAGTATGTTTTCCCGAGATGTAACTGCGCCCATACGAGTTCGCGTAGACGGAAGTTGTTTCCAATTTACTTTCCTATTACAAACAATGCGGCAATTACGAGCAATTCTCTCTGGGTAATAGGCGTGGAAGTGGCATCTCGGAGTCTCTGTGAACACGCATTTCCAATTCCAATTCTGCTTTGGATATGGACAAATTGCTTTCCAAAGTGGCTGAATTAATTCACCCCCCCCCAAACCAGCAGCGGGTGTGAACTGTATGTAGCTCCCCCTCCCTTACCTTCGCTCTTGATGTCGTGGGCCTTTTCAATTTTTACCCATCAGATTGGTGTGAAATGTGCTTCTAGGAGCCATAAATGGTGTTTATTTGATTATTAGGCCGGCTCTGCACTGTTCTTATGTGCGCTAATAATTTTGACTTTCCTCCGTGAATTGCTTATTCTGACACTAGCGGAGGGGCAGCCTGCAGGGCCAGGTGTGGCCTGAAAGTTGGGCTGTGTGAGACAGAAGTTCACAAAGGGTCATGATTTTAAAAAATAAATAAATAAAAATCACAGGATGTGTCCTATCAAGGGGGAGAGCAGAGAAAACTGAGGGCTCAAGGAAGCAGAGTTCCTTACGCAGAGATCTTACTTACTTGTCTCACTGGCTGAGGAACCCCCATCCTGACAAACTTGAGGCAGACTAGCTTAGACACTAGCCCTAAACCAAAACCCTCGGTGACCTTTGGGTTTCGAATTCCCAGTCTACCTTTCTGGTCCCTAAGCCAGAAAAGGTCACTTGTAAACCACCCCAGAGTCTTGTTTGCAAAAGGAAATTCTTTAAGATAAGACAAATACACAAACAAGCTCATAACTTAAAATTTAAACTTCTTGTGATCTGTGAGCCTGGCTGTACGTGACACCCTCTGGACCATGTGCGCAGCCATTGCTGAGGGACTTTGACAGGACCCTTCACTTGACAAGTCTGTTGCGTGTCCTCTTCTTAAGCCAGGGTTCATCAGAAGGATGGACTAAGGCTGCCTGCCACCTTTATTGAACAAACCCAAGCCCGCTCTGCTTTCGGATGCCTTGCGCTGAATTCTTTTCTGCAGGTGTCAGGATCTTCCAATCCCACTGCAGGTCCACAAGAGAGAGCCCTGGAGCATCAGCCAGCAGTAGAGTGCTGTCTCCCATTGCCACAGACACTACAGAGCCTGCCACGGGGACCCTGTGGCTTTAGCCAGGCAGGGGTCTGCTGGCTCCTTCTCTGTGAGTCAACATAAGCTCCGGACACTGACAATTTCTGTGAGCTGGTTTCCTTCCTCATTAGCTACTTACTTCGTTCCTGTTGTCCAGACACGCCAAGCTTCTACTGTCCCAATGCTGTGGCCTAATGTGTATTTCCTGTGTCCGGAAAGGAGACTTATCTACCGGTGAAGCTCAGCTACCTCAGGAGCATGTGTTCACACAAGCAGGTGAATGTGTGTTTATGTGTGTACAAGAAATGTATGAGGAGATCACAGGATCCACCCACCTTGTTGTTGAGACAGGACCTTTTACTGACACCTGGGCTTAGCTGATTAGGCTAGTAGTCAGATAGTGTCGAGCCCCCGTCTCTAAGTCCTCAGGATTACGGTGTGACACTGTGCCTGGTTTTTTCATGTGTCTTCAGGGACTGAACTCAGATCTTCATGCTTGCACTTCAAACATTTTACCAACTAATCCATTCTCCCAGCCTCTCAATTATTATGAAATTCTCTAAATAAAACAAATGTTGGGGCTGGAAAGATGGCTCAGTAGCTAAGATCATGTGCTGCTCTTACATCAGACCCAGGGTTGGATCCTTTGAACCTACATCTGTGCCTGTGACTCCAGTCTCGGGCATTTTAACCCCCTTCATCTGGTCTCCACAGTCAACTGCATGCATGTAGTTGCACATACATACAAGCAGGCACACAAACACATACATATGAACTTTTACATTTTAAAGTAAATAGGTTAAAAACTAATGGTTGTGTTTGCCCTGCGCACTGAATGCTGGAGCATTTTGCTTCTGGGCCTGAGGGTGCCACTGGCTCTGAACTGGCTCTTTTAGGGGACAACTGGGCAGAGCACGGGAGGTCCAGCTGCCTGGCAGAGCCACTGTGGGGAGTGGACACGGAGAGGACCAGGGGCTGTCACTGGGGAAGCAGCTGAAGTTGGGAGGAGCTGAAGTAGCTGGTACTTACAGGTCTGGCTACCAGGGAAGAACGGGAGAGCTTTGGGCAGGCTCCGGGACCTGCACAGGGCTCCCTAAGACACCCCCAGGACACTCAGCTGCATATGTACGAGGCAGACTCAGCTGGGCAGAAGCCACAGGAGCGCTGCAAGTTAAACGATCCCCAGAACTCATTCAGGGCTGGGATAAGTCTGAATTCAGTTCAGTCAGAAGAGAGAGACCTCAAGGAACCCTGGCACTTTTAGGAGGCTTCCGAGTGTGATGGGTTCAGGGTCAGGCTCAGCTAACATCAGGCAACAATGTCTCCTCCTTCCCGCTTCCTCCTTTCCTCTTCCTCTTCCTCCTTCCTTCTTCCCACTTCTTCTTGAGATGGGGGTCTCCTTATGTAGCCCGGACTCAGGACCCTCCTGCTTCAGCCTCTTAAGTGCTAGAACTACAGATATGTGCCACCATGCCTAGCAGAAAAATATTTTTAAAATATTAAACTTAGCTCCTGCTAAAATAAACTTCAGTATTTGGCTAAACAAGAACAACAACAACAACAACGAAACAAGATGATAATCTAATCTGAGTAGGATCCAGCACTAGTGAAACGGTGCCACACATTTGAATGACTAGGAAAAGATAACTTGTATCTTCTGGAGAAAAATCAATCAGATGAACTGGAACAGTTGCTCAGAACATCAACCAGGACCAAGGGTGGGAGGCCATTGCTCTTCTCTTCAGAAGGCACCCAATCTGTGCTGCAGATGTAGCTCAGGTACCGTGCACTTGCCTGCCATGTTGGAGGCCCTGGGTTCAATCCTCAAAACTGGAAAAAAAAATTAAATAGAAAAATTTAAAAAGATCAGAGAAACCATAAAAGCAACAAGACAGCAAGCTAGAATCTTCAAACTGTTAAGAGAAAAGTAATAAACCACCAGTGTAGATTTTGTATCCATTAAAGTTATCATCCAAAAGCCAAGTGGAGATCTTTTCTCAAATAAAAAGGAAAGAGAGAAAACATTTGCCATCAATACATAGACTTGCCTGGAAAGTTCTTCAGAGAAAGGGAAACAATTAGGTTGGGAGATTCGAACCTACACACAGAAGGAGTGTTAGAGAAGAGATATGAAACGATAGCATGCAGTGTGTTCATGCTTTTAAAAAATGCCTGAAACTTTGTGTTTGTTTTTATTTTATGTGTATGCGTGTTTGCCTGCTTCTATGTATGACAGCCCTGCTCATGCAGTACCAGAAGAGGCCAGAAGAGGGCAACAGATCCCCTGGAGCTGGAGTTACAGATACTTGGGAGAGGCTATGCGGGTGCCCGGAATTAAATCCAAGTCCTCTGCAAGAGCAGCCAATGTTCCTAACCACAGAGCCGTCTCTCCACTCCCAAATATTTTCATTTCTTCAGTGATTTGACAAATAACAGTTGGTTCAATACACTGGGAGCAATATCTCTAGTGATTAAACTGAGTGGTAAGTGGGTAGATGGTGTCTGTGTGGCCGTGACAGCAGAGAGGAGCTGAGTGTGCTTGTACAAAGGACCAGCACGCTCCATGTGATGACACGGTGTCACAGGAAAATGGAGCCAGTAGATTAGCAGCTGTACTGTAAATGTGAACAAAGCTACAGTTAAAAGGGGTTTCCCCCCTGCTCTTCTGCTGCAAAGACAGAAAATATTTGTTTGTTTGTTTATTAATATATTTATTATTTGTGTATGTGTGTGAGAGAGGGTGGAAGAAGAGATAGATAGATAGATAGATAGATAGATAGATAGATAGATAGATAAATAGATGATAGACTGTCTGGCCACAAGCCCCAGGGAGCCACCAGTCTCTACCTCCCCAGTGCTAAGATCTGAGGCATACCCCTAGCCCCTGTCCGGCAGTTTTATGTAGGTTCTGGAGATAAAGCTCAGGTCTTTATGTTTACAAGACTGAGCTATTTCTCTACTATCTGATTTTTTAAAAAAATTTTATTAGTCTGTATTTATTATCAAAGTGGTAGGTTTTGTTGTGACGTTGTCAAATAGGATTAAGATTAAGATGCATTATTCTCTCCTGTCCTGATCTCCAGCTCCCAGTAGTCCCTTCTTCCCAGAGCCATCTCGATCTCTAGTTCGTATATATGTACTTGTCTAGATTCTCATAGAGACAGAGGACCAACACCAGAAATGTAATAGGTACACTGCTGTGTCATTTGGGCACAAATGGGAGATGAAGGGACAGACTTTAAACAATGTTATGCTTTGCTGTGCTGTACGGCACATCCAAATAACCCAGATGAAAATGGCCTTCCTTGAAATCAGGTGTAACAGAACTCACACTGGAAGTCAGCCATCTCAGCAGGCGTTCTCCCATTAAAGAAGCCTAAAAGCAAAACAAAGGAGCAAAATAAAGGACCTGGTCCAGAGAGTTCACTGATAAGTCCCTCCAAGCAAGGACGACATGACACTAATGTGCTACAATCTCTCTCAGATACCCGAGCAATGGGGGGTGCTCCCTAATGCACACTACAAGGCCAGCATTCTACTAGAAACCAAACAGATAGAAGAAAGGAAAACCATCAAGCCAATGTCTCTCCCATGAGCACCGGATCAAAACCCTCCGAGGACATACTGGGAAATAAAATCCAGCCATGTACAGAGTTATCTACCATGAGCAACTCGGATTCATCCCAAGAGTACAAGGATGGCTCAGTATCTGAAGATGAATACAGGTAATCCAACACATCAAAAGACCAAAGAAGACAGATAGCACACCCATATTAAATAAGACAGATAGCACACCCATATTAAATGGAAAGCTAATGCACGCTTATAAGAGAAAACGTGATCTTTGTCCTTCTGAGTCTGGGTTACCTCAACCACATATATTTTTTTCCCATCCTGTAGGCTGACACTTTGCTCAAATGATTGTACCATCAATTGCTGTATGGGAAACTTTGTGGCTTCCTGAAGCCCTACTTATAAACCATTGGTCTTAAGGCCTGCACTTACATAGTCTTTTTTCTGTACCAATGGGTTCTCCCTAAACACACAGCTTGTACACTTAGCGTTGTGCATGGCCACACCCCACAGTGCTGACTAAATGCCACTTACATTGGCATTTAGTCAGCACTGTGGGGTGTGGCCCACATTAGTCACATTGGCTCTGATCCCAGTGTTACACGTGGCGAGTCACACTGCTTTCACTATTCGTATGATTTTTCTCCTCTTGTAGAAGCACAAGGGTTGATTATGGAAAACAAACACCCAGAATCAATTCCAAATCAAGTGCACAAAACACAAACCTGGAGGTGCCCACCTGTGTTGCATGCTGTGACTTCACTGTAGGCTTGTTCTGAACACACACCAGATGCATCTTGCACAGGATACATCATCACACACACACACATACACACACACACACACACACACACACACACACACACGCCAGCCAAAGTCATGTCAAAGAATTCCACTCAGATTCTAAACCAGTGGTTCTTGACCTATATGGCTCCTGATCCCATTGGGGATGGGGGTGTCAAATGACCCTTTCACAGGGGTCACCTAAGGCTGTAGGAAAACAGATATTTACGTTATGATTCCTAACAGTAGCCAAATAACAGTTATGAAGTAGCATTGGAAATGATTTTATGGTCGGGGCTCACCACAACATGAGGAACTGGATTAAAGGGTCGCAGCACTAAGAAATTGAGACCGCTGCTTGATGGTATTTGTATGGGCCGTGGGGCCTTCACTGCACACACAGAGGTTCTTGCTATTTGAGGAACACAATGTTTCAGTGACAAAAAAACACAGAGTTCCCAGCATTTTACTATCTTCATTCCTCGGAGTGAATCAAATTAGACCGTCTTTGGGTTAGATGGGTTAGAATGTTTGGGTTTTAAAATTGCTGTTTGAATTGCAGAGATGAGTTTCATTAAAAAAAAAATTAAGATAGTTAAATGAATTCTGGCTTGGGATTAAGATGGACTCTCCAGCAGGGTCTGATACGGTCCTAAATACACGTCTGCCACTTTGTACCACGTGTTTGTGCAAAGCAGAATTCTCACCACTGACAGCCATAAGAGGGAAACATCAGCCACCTCTGAAAAACCCTGTCCGTTCCATGCTCTGCAGCACCAAAGCGTCAGCTGCCTCAGGACACCAAGTCCCTCCTCCCTTGTCCCTCCTCCCTCTTCCCTCATCCCTCCTTCCTCACCCTCCTCCCTGGCAGATCCCAGGACTGACATACTTCTGTTCCTGCTCTCCACCACTCCCATCCCCCCCATCATCCCTAACTGCACAGGGATTTCCATATCCCAATGACATGCCACAAGGCAGAGGACACTCTTTGGTGACACTTTCACGGGCTGTTAAGAGCTGGACTTGGTGCTTCCTTTGGCTGTCACCAGCCTCCTTACTTCTCCCTGATCATTCAGTGGCAGCAAAGGGGCGTCTTACTTACAGGTGCAGAGTCGGGGACCTCTTCGTCCTTCACACACCTACCCAAGTTGTGGGAAACAGGAGACATTCTCACAGTAGCAAAGGGTGGAAGTTCTTTCCCACATGGCTGCACTGACAGGAAGGCTGCCTGAACTTGTGACATGCACTCTGTGTGCCTACATATATGTACACGCACCTCCCTGTGAGGGCCATGCACCCTGTGTGTGGCTCCTTCTCTGCATCCCACATCCCTGGACGCACCTCTGTCTTAAGTCTGCTGGGATGACCACGCTGGGCCTTGTCTCTACTTCCTCCATTAGCTAAGAAACAAAACAAAACAAAACAGTAGTCTCATATTAAAAATAGTTAAAAACAGATAAACATACAGCAAAAAGGCCTGGGTAAAGCATATGTTCTACCCCAGTGAGAGTCCACACCCTCACAGCTGTGCTGTGTGGGGTGCAGAGGGTTCTGTGTAGGGTTGCTGGTTGAGGCATGACAGGGTTTAGCCAGTGAAGAAATGGACAACTCCCTAACAGTTAAAGATATGCTTGTCCTATGTGCCGTGGGTCCTACTTATAGACTAGCACATGCCCACAGCACTTAGACAAATGTTCACATAGCCCTGCCGGGCCCAGCTAGTACCCACTGCCAGGCGAGTGGCAAAGTCCTATCAGAGCAGCATGGGTAAGCACCAGGAAATGGCCCTGCCAATCTTCTGGGCAGGACACAAGCAGGCACAAAAGAGCACATGTGATTTTCCTCTCACACAAGACCCCTCGCCTGCGGCTGCTGTGGCTGTGGGTGGAGGGATTGACCTAGGGCACAGGAAAGAGTGTATAGAGGCAAATGTGCCGCTGTAATTATAGTGGTGGGCTGTGCAGGTCACATTGGTTAAGCTTCCTCAAACTATATCAATTAAGTTCATTTAAAAAACCCCAAACTTTAATGTATGCACCTGAGGTGGTTTACTGGGAGAAAGTAACCTCGCTCCTAAAATGTAGAGATGATTATGTTTGTGTGTGTATCTTTCATGTGGAATGTTCTAGAAGAGACTCAAGTGGGTGCAAGCAGTCAAAAGTATAGTTATCTATTACAATAGTTTGGAATTCATCATACAGATGATAAAAGGATCTGTCAGAAAAGAAATGGGGTAGGCTGGCCTGGCATCTGCACTCTCTATAGGGGAGCGTCCCTGATGAGTTAAGCGTGAACGTCCAAGCTCCCACCTGACCCTGTGGCCTGCAGGATGTGTTGCCTCAGGCCAGTGTGTCCAGGCTGCCTCATACTTCCGAGCCTCAGAGGTGTCACGCTGTGTTCTAACAGCGCAGGTGAACGCAGAAGCTGCCTTAACTCAGCAGTAACAGATTGTGCAGACAGAGGTTAGAGATCTGTGGCAACAGGTCTGTGTGTGAAGGCTACTGCAGGTTTTCTTCTGTCTGTGAAAGCTGTGTAACAGTTTCTCTGTGAGGGAAACTCTTTAAACAGGAAAGTAAAGAATCTAAAAAAAAAAAAAAAACACAGGAAGTCCCTGAAACTGACCAGATTCTCTAGGCCCCTCCCTGTCAGAGTAAGAAATAAAACTGGAGAGTTCCTCGGTAAGGGAAGGAAGGTAAGCCACAAAGAAGATGCTCAGACAAGACAAGCCACAAAGAAGACTCTGAGACCAGACCAGCTGCCTGGGAGAAGTTTAGAGCAACTGCAGCACCTGGAGAGGACATTCTCCAACCTGCTGAGCTGCCTGCAGGCTGTGCACTGTGCTCCAGGTCCCCAGCTATGTGAGCTGTCACCCGTACTGGGATAGGCTTTGGTGATGCAGCTGTCTTTGAGTCATTTTTACTCCTATAAGTGTCCCCAATAAAACTCATTGCTTTACCATTTGGACTTCAGTGGTATCCTTACTTTGGTCTGTCATGGGCTCCCTATCCAGGGCAAGTAGATGTTAAGTATTGTGTCTCCCCAGGAAAAGTTTGTCACACCGCAAAGAATGACATGTTTTGCATACCTGAGGTATCTCAGTGGCTGTACCACTCTGTACTGACAGTTCTCTACTGCCAGGGACTACGGATTATTCTGCTGCTGCTACCGCCAGTTGTTTCTATGAGACAAACTGTAGAGCCAGAATCACTGTTCTCAAAGGCCAGAAGAAGGAGCCAGAAGGACACAAATGTGGCCCCCAAACAGAGAACTTCATCCTCAAAGCCATAAATTAATGACATTTGGTGTGAGACCTATGGGGGTAATATAGATCCTTGATTAGGTCGATGAGGTAGGACCCTCATGACAGGATTAGTGGTTTTATAAGATGGGGAAGAGGGCTGGTGAGATGCTTCAGACGCTAAAAGCACTTGCCACCAAGCCTGACGACCCAAGTTCAAACCCCCAGAAGCCGTGTGAGCCTAGAATGAGAGAACCACCTCCACAAAGTTGTTCTATGACCTTTACATGTGAACCATGGTACATGTGTGTCCCTTGAATACATGCATACCTGCATACATATATGTATGAAATGATAATATTTTAATTTAAAAGAAAAGAAGGGAAATCCAGCAGGGCAGTTTGCTGAGTCTTGTCAGCTGACGCTGGCATTACAATGCAGAATGGGCCCTTTGCCATGAGCTGAATGAACCCTGTTCTTTGTAAATCACCAAGCATTTATCACAGTAACAGAAAACAGACCAAGATAAAGGACAGGGAGCAGAGCTGAGTGTCACCTCAGCTCTCACTGGCTGTGGAGTCCCAAACTGGGAGACACTGGTTGCTAAGAAGAAAAGTAAACTTTGATCCTTCAACAGCTGGCACGCTAGCAGGGCAGAGGCGGGGGCTGGAGTCTTGGCCACTTGTGCCCCTAACTGAACTCAGCATTTTTGCATGTCAGTTCCTCCTTGAGATTTAATTGAATAAATCAATAAACAGCAAAAATTAAATTAGACATTGTCTATAAGCAAGTTGAACAATACACATCAGAAACATGCTCAGTATTAGAGAACAGTGGTGTCTGCTGGTCTCTCTCTCTCTCTCTCTCTCTCTCTCTGTCTCTCTCTCTGTGTCTGTCTCTCTGTCTCTCTCTGTCTCTCTCTGTCTCTCCAGTCACTAACCTAGTTAAGCAAATGAAATTGCTCTCCAAAAGTGTTACCTGTGAGCCTCTATATATCATACCAACTGTTGTACAAAACAGTACAAGAACTGTTTTACACCACACACACACACACACACACACACACAGAGAGAGAGAGAGAGATAGAGAGAGAGAGAGAGAGCCTTCCAGGTGGGACCTCCGTGTTACACATTTCCAGCGGGAGCACCCACATTATAGTCTCAAAGAAGTGGGGTACCAGGGGCCAGGCAGTTAACCACTCACTCAGCAAAACTCACTGTTCTGTCTAGCCTTCTGCTCCTTTCACCAAACTAGTGAGCTCCTCTCATGGGCAGACAGAAAGCTAGAACCTGTTACAGGGGTGTCCGGGAGAGACCTGGGGAGGGCAGAGGACTGAACATGGGCACTGCATCCAGCATGAACATGGGCACCGCGTCCGGCATGTCTGATTGAAGCTTTCTCAGTTAGCAGGTAGCGTGGAGAATTCCCCAAACCTGAACCGTTTCTTTACTTCTAGGAACCCGGTTTTATCATAGACCACTCTATTTTACTTGTAATCATTTTTTGTTGGGAACTTCTGCCCTACTGTCACAAGCGAGGTGACCTATCTGCACTTGTCTTTAACCTCCTGGGGTTCAATCCCAGGTGTAGCTTCGTTGGAGAACCCGACACTGTCTTTTCTATCCATAGAAGAACGCCGTGGCTCTAGCTCATTTTGTGCAAGTGTGGAGGCCACAGAGAGCCTGGGTCCCTTTGACCTCCTTTCTTGAGGTTTTTAAAGCTTATCTCCATCTTTGGAGATGCACTTTAGTTTATGAAGTCCCAGTTAGCTCTGTATTGTTGCTAATTTTCTTTGACTCCAAGTAATATAGAAAAGTAATATAGAAAACAGCTTCTTAATACAAAAAGCGATGGATTACTTTCTAGTGAGACAACCGTGTATCTTCTCGGCACTGACTGTGATGCCAGCCTCTCTCTGCTCCCCCACTTCTGGAATGCAGATTCACCTCTGACTTTAAGACCTGGGTCACAGCTTGTCCAAAGTGATTCTAGAACCCCTGTACCTCACTTTCCCAACCTCCCTGTGATCAGGAGAGCCTTTTAACAGTATGCAGACTCTTTCTCTAGCTGGGAATGAGAATTACCTGACGGGACCTTATATCTTAAAAGGTCAGTACAGGTGCACGCTGTGCCAGGATTAATACCCAGCGTACCAATTAGTAGCTATAGAACACTGAATGTGTTACTGACTTGCTATCTGCCTCAGTTTCCCTATATGCAAATAAGAGATAAGAGTAGCATGTCACAGTGCCTGTAGTGATTGAAATGTGTAAAGGGCTTAGACTGGTGGTTCATACAATGTATCCTTAGAATGATAATACCAATAAATAAATAAATAAACCAGTAAATAAATACTCCTTTAGTTTAGGTCTTGATGATCCTCCAAAGTCTCCTGTGCTTTTCCCCAGTCTATGGTTTTCCTGGGGAAGTGGCAGAGACTGTGGGATGCGGGACCTCTCAGGAAGGATGCCTGTGAAAGGGATATTGGGACCTTGGCCCTACTCTGTTTTTCTCTCTGCTTCCTAGATACAGAACATGAATACCTCCCCCACACCACCACCACATGGTCCCTCCCTGGTGCCACCATTATCCCAGAGCACCCTGTGCAGCCACAGGCCCAGAACACAATGCAGTACCAAGAGGACCCCGGACAGACACCCCTGAACCCAAAAGGACCCCGGACAGACACCCCTGAACCCAAAAGGACCCCGGACAGACACCCCTGAACCCAAAAGGACCCCGGACAGACGCCCCTGAACCCATGACCATAGTCAACCCTCCCTCCACTGAGGAGGGCTTCTCTCAGGCGTTAGCTGCAATGGTAGAAATCCAAACTGCACTGACCTCTACCTCTGTTATCACTGTTGCTTTGGAGATGAGGACAGTGGCAGATGCTATGAACATGGATGCTGAGGCTGGGGAGAGCCGAGGCCCCATGAGCCTTCCGCAACTCACTCTAGACACTAAGGGATCACTCAAGATCCTCACGGAGCTCATCCACTAGGTAGGTGCTCACTCAATGCCTTCTGGGGCCTTGCTACAGCCTGCACTCAGTCAAGAACTGGTGTAGGCCACTTAATGCCTTCTGGGGCCTTGCTACAGCTAGCATTCAGTCAAGAACTGGTTTGGGTTGCCAGTCTAGATTCTGGGGATTCCATCAAGACCAACAAAAGCTCCTCTGTCTCCCAGAGCCAATGCTCTTTTTGACTGGTTTCTGAAAGAAGCTTCCTCATTTAAAGTTAGAGAAATTGCCTTAATAGCATTCTGAGTCCGTGACTCTACTAAGATTTTGTTCTTAATATTCTTATTATGAGCATTCTATGAGTACTCAAGAGGAACCCATACACACATTCAACCTATAGGAGCTGTGCAGCCACAGGCCTAGAACCTAGAGATCGCTGTTTGTGTATCCATGTCCAATGATGCGATTTATGACATAACCCTGTCTCTACTGTTATATAGCTCAAAACTCAAATGAGGGCCAGCGACAGCTCAGCGGCTAAAGACACTTGCTGCACACTCCTGAGAACCTGAGTTCAATCCCTGGAACCCACATTAAGAACTCAGATGCTGTGATGTGCACCTGGGATTCCAGCACTGCTATGGTAAGACAGGAGGCAGAGGTAGATCATCTGGAAGCTCTCGGACCAGCTAGCCTAGAATATTCAGCATGGTAGTAGAAACCAGAAAGCCCCTGCCTCAACAAGGTGAAGGCAAGAATCGATTCCCAAAAGTTGTCTTCAGATATCCACACTCTCACCGTGACACAGCGGCAATAGTGCATACACATACACACACATACACGCACATACATGCACACACACACACACACACACACACACACACACACTAATAATAACAACAATAATAGTAAATTTTACAAAAAATGACCTTATTTCTTGATAAGAAGAAAACTAAAACACAATAAAAATATATAGGATAAAATCTCAGACGTTGGCCAAGATGCTGGCCAGTGAGTAGCTCATAGCCTAGAGGTGAGGTGGGAACCCGTGGTACTTCGAGCTGACTCATCTGAAGCTGAATGGCCTCTGGTGTTTGTGTCCCCCCCCCCAAGGTGCTCTCTGGAACCTTTGCTCACGGACACCACACAGAACTCACAGGCCAGAACATTCACAGGATCACAGGAAGGACCCAAGCTTGGAATCGTTAACTGCTCATGTTCAGTAGACCAGCTCAGTCACATTCCCAGCACACAGCAGACTGCAGCGTAGCAGTGAGAACAATTGTAAATCAGCATGCAGGAATGTGGGAAGACCTCCCACGAGTGGGTGTTGGAACAGGAGAGGCAAGACAGGAGCGTGGGCCTGTGGTGAAATTCCACGGGTGGGAAGCGCGTGCACACCAGGTCTGCGTTGAAGAGGAGCTTGTGGCTTACCTTGGCGGGAAGGGGCGGGGGAGAACACAGGAAGCCTGCAGAATGTCACTCTCGATGAGGGCTGGGTAAGGGGTCTATGGGCATTCTGTAAGGCACACAAACCCGTGAACGTTCTGCTGGACCTTCTAGTTCAAAACAGAGATGAAAGGAAGGCAGAACTCTTCTGAAAGAAAAAAGCTTATGTCCACGGGCAGAGTGAAGTCACTCTGTACCCCATCTGCCTGTCCTATAAACGGAGCTTATCCACATACCTTTCACTTCAGGCATGTAGTCTGTAAAGGATCTGATGAGACAGGAGGACAGGGCACAAGATTAAACTCTTGCTAGGGAAGAAAGAAAGAGAGTAAAATGAAAGAGAGAGAGAGAGCAGGCAGGGAGGGAGAAAGGAAGAAAGGGAGGGAGGGAGGGAGGGAGGGAGGGAGGGAGGGAGGGAGGCAGATGGAGCTAGCCTATCTTACCCTGCCCTCAAGTATCAAACAGTCCTTGGCACACAGTGACTCAGGGCACACTCATGGTCTGCCACTAAGCCCTACATATGGTTTCCTGTCCAAAGCTTCCTTGCCACAAGACAAAGGCCCCAGTTCTGGTTATCTTATACTGGGTGGCTAAGGCAGTGTGTCACTAAGGCTGGCTATGGACTCGGAGAGGTTGTTAGGGAACTAGCTGAGAAACACCTAACTCATGTGCCTGTCTGCAGTGCTGACACGTGCAGTGCCATTCCCAGGGTGGCACACGGCCACTGCAGAGTCCTACTGCAAGCCAGGCAATCACCTTCTCCGTGAGACTGGAAAATCGCTCCATTCTCTCTGCGGACAGGACATGACTCGCTTGCAAGCACTAAGACAAGCTGTGGCCAGAGCTCTCTGCCTTTGCTCTGTATCTGTCTCTTTCTCCACTGTCTATTGGTTTTTAGGACTCAAGTGTGGATGTTGGAAAGCCAGGGCTGCAGTCCTTCATTCTAGGAGGAGGGATAAGGGAAGAGAAAATGGCACTGCATGTGCCTACACTCAGAGCTGTCTGAGGAGTGTGTCACCTATTCCAGGAACATGTGGCATGCTCCAGGAATGTGTCACCTTTGGGTGTGGCAGTGCATTGCTGAACTTGATGAGATGGGGGGTGGGAAGGGGTTTTGATTGCCAGTAACCTTCATTGTCAGCTTAACTGCAAGTAGAAAGACCTGGGTGACAGAGGCGTGGGTCTGGCGATGTCTGTGACGGCTTTTCCTGAAGATTGAGGAGAGATACCCACCCTGACTGTGGAGACCCAGAGATAAAAGAGGAAAAAGCCAGGTATGACATGCTGTCTCCTCCATGATGGACTGATCCCTTCGAGGCTGCCATGTAAAGCAATACATCCTTACTCAAGTTGTTCCGACAGACACCCTGTCACAGTGGGGAATAGCTAATGATTACAGCAATCAAACCACAGAGGGGATGGGGGCACTGGCTTCAGAGGTCAAATCACCCGGCAGAGACCATATCAGAGGTCACATCAGCAGCTGTTATTGTGGTGTTGGAATGATAATCACGTACGTAGAGCATGTCTGACATCACCCCTAGAAGCTGATCGCAGGTTCAGTGCATCCCACTGGAAACGCACTTCACCAGTGCAGGACATACTCTTGGTATGTCCTAGTACCTTGCCCAACCTGACATGCTCTGTCAAAGTGAAAAAAAAAACACTTACATTCTGAATTCTCCAAATTTCACACCATAAACCATTGGAGATGGAGATCAATATCTTTCCATATGGTGCTGAAGTATGTACACACATGCATACATTTACACAGACATGCATACATGCATGTACACATATATTCTTAGAATACGTGTAGCGAGTTACATACCTACACACATGCACATTCAAATCAAGGGCCTATACACACATGCATACGTTTACACAGACATGCATACATGCATGTACACATGTATTCTTAGAATATGTGTACCAAGTTACATACCTACACACACACACATGCAGATTCAAATCAAGGGCCTACACACACACACACACACACACACACACACATATCCTTTCCAGTGAGCTGCTGCTTAGACTATTAAGGTCACACGGGAGTGGGGGAGGTTTGGGTCAAAGGTCACAATACTCCTTCCTCTTTAGAAGGTGTTTCTGTGACTTCTTGGAGTTGAAGGAGATCTCAGGGGTTCCTTAATGAGGGGCTTCTAAGAAGATTGGAGAGAGGAAAAGCAAGAGGTGAATTTAGACTGATGGCCAAGAAGTGTCCCACATGACTAGGCCAAGTCCTCAAGGCCACCTCAGTTTCATAAAGCTACCATATTATTCTTCTCCCTAGATTGCAAGCTCCCTGCCCAGTCACATGTTGATTTCCTGAACACTCCCCACCATGGTACCTGATAACAGCATGGAAAGAGCAGCTATGGCAGAATGTGCACACGGCCCAAGCCACAGGCCTCAGGAGCCCCAGGGAGCCGGCTCCCAGAACACCTGTCACCTTCTCCCCCTGGGCCTGAGCCCAACGGCGACTCACTTTGGTTTACTTCCAAAGGGGATACATTTCTTGATAAAAGTCCAATATCCCTATGTTAGTCACTGTCCTAGTCAGGGTTTCTATTCCTGCACAAACATCACGACCAAGAAGCAAATTGGGGAGGAAAGGGTTTATTCAGCTTACACTTCCATACAGCTGTTCATCACCAAAGGAAGTCAGGGTCTGGAACTCAAGCAGGTCAGGAAGCAGGAGCTGATGCAGAGGCCATGGAGGGATGTTACTTACTGGCTTGCTTTCTTATAGAACCCATGACTACCAGCCCAGCCTGGAGATGGCACCACCCACAACCCCCCCTACCCCCTGCCTTGATCACTAATTGAGAAAACACCTTACAGCTGGATCTCATGGAGGCATTTCCTCAACTAAAACTCCTTTCTCTGTGATAACTCCAGCTTGTTTCAAGTTGACACACAAAACCAGCCAGTACAGTCACTTTTCTTAATGCTTTGACAAAATACCGGAGTAAAGTGACGTAAGGAAGGAGTCGCTTGTTCTGGCTCTCAGTTCATGGTGGAAAGCTGGTGGCAGGAGCCTGAAGGAGCTGCTTACCTGGCATCCATGTCAGGAAGCAGAGAGAGAAGAGGGCTTGTGTTCATCTCCTCCTCTCCCTTTAACTCAGCCAGGGACTTGCACACTGATTTGTTAGAGTGGGTCTTGCCTCTCCATGCAATCTAGAAACTCCCTCCTAGACAAGCTCAGAAGATTGTCTTCTCCGTGATTCTAGATCAGCAGTTCTCAACCCCTTTGGCAAACCTCTATCTCCAATAATATTTACTCTATGATTCACAACAGTAGCCGAATTACAGTTATGGAGTGGCAACAAAAATAATTTTATGGTCAGGGGTCACCACAGCGCAAAGAACTATATTGAAGGGCTGCAGCATCAGGAAGGTTGAGAACCTCTGCTCTAGATCTTGTCAAGTTTCTGATCAAAATGAACCACCCTGATCTCCAAACAAATGTTTTCAAGGCTCCACCCACCACCCACAGGGACATTGTGCTTCCAGATCCCTCTAGCTCAGGAGGTGGCACCAAGGGAAGTTGTGAGAGGAGACCAGGCAAGTGAAAGGGAACAGGAAACTACATTGGCCTGTGCTCTTCTTTGGACCATTGGCATAGGGAGGGACCAACAGAGAAGTCACTTGCCCTGGCCACCCATGGGACCCGAGGACACCTGAAGAGGAGCATCTGTGACCTCACCTAGAACTCAGGGTGTATAGGGAAAAGCTGGGGTCTGCTGTTTCTGCCTGCTATCCAGGTTCATATAAAGAAAGCACCACAGACAGGCGGGGCCCACAAGCCACTGCTGTGTGTTCTAGGAGCCACGGCTGAGATCAAAGAATGGGCGCAGCAGATTCCTGGGGCCAGAGGGATAGCCAGGCCCTTTTCCTGGCTTCCACTGCCTGCCCACTATCTCTGGACATCTTTAACTGGTGACAGAAGGCTCCTCTCCATCTGCAGCCTGGCACAGAACTCTCCTGTCACATGTCTGCCTCTAAGTCTCTCCTTAGATACGGACACAGTCACTCCAGAGCAGAGCTACTCAGTATTGCTTTGACCTACTCTTAACTAGCCACACATGCAACAGTGCTACTGTCCCCACCCAAATGGTCACATTCTGAAGCCCCAGGGGGGAATTTCACCATCGCACTGTCTAGCCTTCTGCTCTACTGTCCACTTTTTTGCCCTGGGGACAAAGTAGGGACACAGCGTTCCACAGATGTTCCCTTTACCACTGTGTGAGAGGGCGGGGTTAGCTTCTCAGAGACTTACAGACAGACAGACAGCATGCACTCAGAACACTAAGATGCCTGGGTCCTCATCACCTAGCTTTGCTCAGACCAGGACTTGCACATCTTCCCACACAGACAGAAGCATCTTCTTCTCCGCTTCTCACGCCGATGCTCAGGAGCCTGTTAGAGGACCGTAAAGAAAAGGATTCCTGAAGCTGCTGGGCTGTGAATGCTGGGAAAGGAATCTTTGACAAGGATGGCTAGCCTGTATGAACACATACCATACACACTACATACGCACACATATAAACTCACACATGTACGTACACACACATACTACATATATACACACAAACGACATACACACATGTACACACACATACTACATACACACACACACACACGCGCGCGCGCGCGCGCGCGCACACGAACACACGCACACGAACACAGTGAGTATAACTGGGCTATCACAGGGACAAGAGTGGGTGCTTGTAGGAATGTCTATCTCATCTAACAGGCTTTGTCCCCCAGCCACAAGAAGATTCTGTGTGTTGGGGGGGGGGGTTGCAAACACACTCCACTAACATATTGAGAAATTAGACCTTTCTTTGTTTCATTCCCTACAGTGGCCATCATTCCTACTAAGTCCCCCCACCCCCACTGCGTCCAGCAGACACTGCAGGGAGCCATCATCTCACGCGGCCCCACGGACACCATCCCTGCATTTCTCTCACGGTGAGCTGGCTCTCCATTGGCAACGCTGGTGCCAGTCTCTGCCAACAGCTTCAAGTCAGCACTGTGCCCAGTCTGTTCCTCACCAAACCACAAAAGGGGAGAGGGTCTGGTCTTGACCCCTTTCCAGAGAAGGGCCTCCTTGGCGCCTATGCAAATGTGCCACCTCTGTCCAGAGCTCCCGCTCTGCGAGTTGGTGGGGAGGGGTAGCTGAGAAATAGCAGAAGGGCCCTGGATCCCCTCCCCCAGAACCTTACTGACATACTAATCCTCACCAATAGATAAGGCGTGGGTGGGAGAGAGCAGCCAAGATCAAGAGCATCCCTGCCTTGTCTAAAGGTACCTATGAAGTGCTCACCAATGGTTCTTGGAAACAATCTCAAATTGTGCTGAAAGGGTTAGGCCTAACACCCAGCTACCAGATCTCTAGCTGGGGAAACTGAGTCACGCTGCATCCAAGGGATTTGTTCCGTTGGAGCTGGAGAAGGGGGATGAAGCAAATTCAGAGCATTGTTGGGACTCTCACCCTTCCACCTGCTCAGCAAAGGATTTGCCAGAGAGGAAGCACTTCTGGAAAGGTCCCAGTGCCAAGAGCAGCCCCTAAGCACATGTTCTCCTCAGCGCTCCTCAGCCATAAAGTCTCCAGAGCATTGTCACACTGAGGTGGAAAAGAAACACTGAGCACAGGAGGAAGCACTGGCCGGGTGGGGGCTACAGTTTAATCCCTCCTCCATGAAAGCTTCCTGTAATTAAGATCCTTGGGAACAAAGTGATTCCAGGGCATTTCATGGAAGCTCTGTCTTCACACAGTTCAGGTCAGCGGTAGGCACTGGCATGGTCCTAATTGATGGCTCCCGTTGGGTCTGAAAGAAAAGACATAATTAGGGTCACACAAAACACGTCTTGCCCAATTACAAGAATCGGCACAGACGGGCTGACCTGTGACCTATAAAACAAAATTAAGATTTTTCCAACCTCACCAGGAGGTGTGTTGTTGTATGTGTGTGTGGCAGGCCAGCTGCCCTCATCTCCCACTTCCCCAGTGGTGAGGAGACAGAACACATTTGGAGCCCTGGGAACGAGTGCCACAGGCTTCAAGTGGCTGTTGGGTGGCCTTTCAGCTGGGGGCCAAGGGTGGGGGCTGACACTCAATTTTTTGTCCCAGATGTCCAGATATATATGGCAAATGAGAACGCTCCTTTCTGTTGGGCCCTGGGTGCCAGAAAGCCTGTTCTTTATAAACAAACCAAAATTCCCAACAACCCTGAGACGTGTTAATTATGTTTAGCCAGAAAAACTAAAGAGGAGACGCAGAAGGGGTGGGCTGTGGAAAGGTCCTTGGTGTCTTGTGAAAGTGTCCTATTCCCAGTCCCCACATGCCTACTCTCCTCCTGTGAACCTCAAGCAGATGTCCAGACTCTAGGGCAAGGGCTGAGCCCAGGCTGTCCAAGGCTTTTCTCCATCCATTCTTCAGCCTCCTCTCCTGGGGAGCTGTTTCCCACCTCATAGGGAGAAGCCCTGTGGATGAATCAATCATTCCTCAACTCATCAACCATCAGGAACCTCTGACAGCAAAGAGGTGGAGCAGGCCCTCAGCTCGCCAGGAAGACACCCTAAGAAGTGGACCTTTGCCTTCCTGCAGCAAGTGTGGAGCCAGAAGAAGTGCAGTGAGCAGCCAACTCCCTTCCGTCTCTCTGCAAATCAACACGGTCCCCCAGACTCGCGCTTGGCACGCATTGCTTAACTGCTGCTGTTTTCTCTGAAGTCGCTGCAGAGAGTCAGATAGTGAGCTGGCATGCTCTTTTGAAATGTTTACCGTGTTCCTTAAAGCAAGGGACACGCTGGTTCCTAAACTAATTTGGGGTCGCTAGATCTTTTTTTCTCCTTTTGGAAAATCTCTGCAGTAAACACACGGACTTAAGTATAATTCATATGCATCGGGGAGTCATGTATACAGACCCCGGGGGCTTTCGGGAAGACAAACTCGTGCAGATCTGCCCAGAGAAGCTTATTCTCAGTTCCCCCACAGAAAGGCAAAGCAGTATGCGATCATTAAGCTGTAACAAGGAAGCACAGCCTGAAAACTGGGCGATAAATACCATCTGCTCTTGCCTTCCGTACAAGGAACCCCGAGAACGAACTCCCTAGGCTCAGCAGCCATGCTGAACAGGCTCCGCTGACATGTGTAAGGAAACACTTTCACGTGCAAACTGCTTTAGAAAAAGAGATTTAATTTGTAAAGTGTGTGTGTGTGTGTGTGTGTGTGTGAGTGTGTGTGTGAGTGTGTGTGTGTGTGTGTGTGTGTGTGTGTGTGTGTGTGTGAGAGAGAGAGAGAGAGAGAGAGAGAGAGAGAGAGAGAGAGAGAGAGTCTGACTGTTGGTCTGTCTGTCTGTCGTAACTGGAGGTACTTGCAGAGGTCAAAAGCACTGGCTGTCCCAGAGCTGGAGTTACAAGCAGTTGTGAGTCACCTGATTCAGGTGCTGGGAACACAACTCAGGTCCTCTAAGCGCTCTTAACTGCTGCGCCATCTCAGCTCTCTAAATTAGTCTTTTCTGATGGAGAAGAAGAGCCCTGCAAGAAGACCAGCGGGAAAAAAAAGGCCTCAGCGTCTCAACCTGGAGGATAGTACAGTCTATAAAAAATAAAAGAAAAGAAAGGAAAAGAAAAGGAAAAGGGGGAGAAAAGGAAAGAATTAGAACTCGGAGCTTCAGGATATGCATGTAACTTTCATGATAATAAAATAAACCCATCCACATAAGCCTGAAATCCCCACACTCAAATTGAAGCTCTGGAGTTAGGATGACATTTATATAAATTTCACGTGGTATTTTGATTGCATGGTTTTTTTTCCGCAAGGAGTTCAAAGGCATTTATAGATACTCTGAGGATTGCTGTGATACCCTGGTGAGGTGGCGAATTCTATTAGCTCGGTTGTTCAATTGGGAATCAAAACTTAGAAGCAGCCGAATGGCTGGGCAAAAACCATATGGCGTGTTGCTGATAACGCCTTGGGAAGAGAACAGGTTCGTGAGCATCACTTCAAGCTCCCTGTCATGTCCAAATTGCTTATTGCAATCATTAAAAGTTAGACTACGTCAAGGTGATTGTAAGGGCAAATATAAAGCCCTACGTTTCCAGCCCACCGGGCCAGCTTCCTTCCACCGGCAGGATGGAGGGACCTGAGCCCCACTCCTGCCTCCTCAGCCCCACCCGAACGGCCACCACCTCTGGAGAGCTGAGTCAAGAAGAGCAAGACGAGGCTGTGTGGGACCCCAGAGTCCTGAGGTGGGTTTCCCTCTCTGCAGTAGCCTAGAAGACTTGTGGGTCTCTGCCCACCAGTGGTGATGACTTCCTTTATGCTCAGTCTAAACAAGAAGTAGAGAAGGAAGAAGAAGGAGGAGGAGGAGAAAGACGTGGGCTTGTTGTCTAGGGCAGATGGCAGATCTGGAGCTGGTGCCAGGCATGAGGAAGGCTCTCCACAGCTCCAGTCCGCTGTCATCATGTCTTCACGGCTACGGAGGATGCGACGAGCGAGAAGCAGCCAGAGGAGAGGGACCCTGGGCTGCTGCTGACCAAAGGAAGATCTTTGGCTCCTGGGTAGCGATTACATTCATTCCAAGGCATTTCCAGACCTTACAGCTGAAATTGCTCACCACGGCCTCTAGTGACATCTGAGGAGTTTTAAGGACACGGTGCCTGGGAGAAGACGGGAAGCCGTGCTGCCTGCTGCAGGATGTTAGCTGGGATGCTTGGCTTTGCAGGCAGGCTTCATGCCTTGCCACCATCCCCCTGTCTCAGCCTTCCTCTGACCACATCCCGGTCCTTTGCATATTATGCTAGCTACCAAGGCCATGTATTCCCACCTTTCCCATACACATGTATCCACCATGTATTTAAACATGACTTCCTCAGGGAAATGTCTCTCCTGATCCTTAGCTCAGCTCAGGTCAACTCTTCTCAGCCTTCTGCTGCAGGCTACTGTTGGTCAAGATGAAATTAATAATAATGACAATAATAATAATAAACTTAAATTATACATTACTGTTTACTGTTATATGGAACATATGTTCCAATGGCCATCATACATGGGACTGCAGGCTCAACTCCTCAGTGCTAATTGGTATCAACAAATATCAAAGAAGCTAATACAATGAATAGGATGGAACTATGGGGTTAGTGGTCCCAGTCAGGAAACATGTCACATGCTAGGTCACGTAGGCTTGCCTTTCTTGCTATGGCTGGACTATTCCATGTCTGTAGTCTTGGACACCTGGGGGCCACCTCTCCTCTACAGTGTCCATTTGGTATCTGCTGGTTTTGAGCAAAAGAAGGAAAGAGAGTCATGGGGGCTCAGCAAAGTCGAGATGGCTTGAACCCCTTAACCTTCCTCCCATGGCTCCTTCTTGTCAGGCTAGTCCTTTCTCTGCTGGAAACGGCACATCATCGGCTTGTACTTTTTCAATGTTTCATATTTGTTCATGGGAAGGTTTTTTTTTCCCTCATTACTTCATGGGTTTCACTTGTTTGGAAGGAATCAATTTGGTTCATTATACTTCAGCCAGGCTTTGAAATACACAAGAGACTTCCAATCTAAGCCTTTTGTGGTTGCACTTTATTGAATTAAGACCGCTTATTCAGTTACAAAGAAAGGCCCCAGCACCATCAGCATCTTTGTTTATAAGCTTTTGACTTTTTTCCTCTCTCAATAGAATTCTCTATAACCCAGGGGAGGGGGGGAATCTTCATAAAATATCACAAGAAACAAAGGTGCTGGGCTGTTCCCTGAACCCACCCTCACCCCTGATGAGTCTATCAAACATCCAAAAGCTTTTTTCCCAAACAGGAGCTCTCTGAGGAAGAAGTCGCTTGAAGAGCAGCTGTGGCATCTCCAACATGGCCACTTATCTTCACATACAAGGCGATCTCTCCAGGGGAGAAGTGCAAGTAGTAGACCTCTATAAACAGCCTGAGGGGGTGAGAAGATGACCCTGTCAATAAAATGCTTCTCACACAAGCATGTGGATTTGAATTCAAGCTCCAGGACCCATATAAAAAGCAGAGTGTGGAGGCACCTGTAATCTGAGCTGGGAAGGCAGAGAGGAGAAGGAACCTCAGGACCGGGAGTGGCTAGTCTGGGGTAACTGGTCACCATCAGGCCAATGCTCTATGCATGCTCACTTACCTGCATACACACAGAGGGACACACAGACACATATGCATACACACACACACACACACACACACACACACCCGCACACATGCACTCACACACACCAGAATGAGAAGGACAGTAGAGGATAGGGAATAGAATTAAGAAGGAGAAAGGCTGGGAAGTGTTCATAGAGTCCTGCACACATAGCTGGATGTAAAACCACACCCAGAGAAGCTGGCAAGGCATTGGAGGTGATCATGGATAGTCCAATGCACCACAGAGGTGCTTTATTTTTTAATAATTTACAATTTCCTTACACTTTGAAAACAATGAGGGATACAAGCAGGCAGGTCACAATTTTTGCCTTTTATTTTTGGCCCAACACAGATACTGTTTTCAAAAGTGTTTGAACCTGTAAAGACTATGCACGGCACACAGCTTCATGAATCCAAACTCTCAGCTGATGAAATCTGCAGCGTTATGTCCTTAGATAAGGAACACACATTCATAACACAAATGTCCTTTGCTTCCGTGACACATGGCACCGCCCTGTGAGCCACTTACCCGGAGGTGGACACGCGTCTGAGAACAGAGGAAGCCAGGGGCATTTCAGAGTCCAACGAAAGGATCCTTGCCTTCTTGATTTGGTACTGTCTGCGAGGTCGAGCTAGCCAGGGCACTCCGTTTCATACAAGAATCCAATGTGAAAAAGACAAGAGAAGTGGAGACGCCAAGCATGCCACCAGTAGAAGGCAGGTCAGCCTCACCCTCTGCCTGACTGAGATTCTGGTCAAACAGCTCACACTTCCTCTGAGAGTTCTCAGACCACCTTCACAGACTCTAAAGACAGAAGTCTTCCCGGACTGAGACCCACTCCTTGCTCCTCTCCCAAGCATACCATTTCCACGGAATCTGTGCCTTTCCTGACACACAGTGGATTTCTCGCACCTGTTGCTGGGGAGGGGGACTGCTGAGGTTCACGAGCAAGCCGGTTTTCTGAGCTCAGGCTTGACAATTGTCACAAGAGTGAGGTGACAGTGGTTTTTGCCTTGAGCTCCCCAGGACAGTTAATGACCTGGGGCCATGTGAGTTCGACCCAGTTTAGATTCTGTCCTTGAGGGTATTTCTGAAGGTAAGTCAAGACGAGGTTAGCCTCTGGTTCCAGGACTTCCTGGTGTGAGCATCTCATCTAATTCTCTGAGAGTCCTAACAGGGCAAAAGCTAGAGGGAGAGCAAATTCTCACCCTGCCGCTTTCTGACTGCCTGCATGAGGTAGACACCCTCTTCCCTCCAGCCCTCACACATGTGGAGGCCTCCATAGACCTACTGGTTCCCAGGGCTCTGTCCTCCCAGATCTCCAGTTTGGAGATGACAGACTACGGGGCTTCTCACCTCCTGCCAGTGCATGAGCCAATTCTTCACCTAATTCTCCAATGCTTATATACAGACATCAGCCCTGCCATTGGGCCTCTCTGGCAGGGTACTCCTGCCTCTCCATTTTGTCCACCTGATCTGCCATTCCTCATGTATTCCTTAGCCTCCTAGGTGTCTTCTCTACAAATGCCTGCATTGCCCGCTGTGGTCAGCATAGTTGTGATGGCTATTCTTGGTTGTCAACTTGCCTACATCTGGAATTTTTTTCTTTGTTTGAAGTGGATGAATCTTCTTCTAGCCCAGACCTCTGAGGTAGGAAAACACATGTCTTCAATCCAGATTTTGAGTTGGAAAAATAAACCTTTAATATAGGCCATACCTTCTACTGTAGGCCTATATAAGGGCATGAGGATGGAAGCTTTTGCTTGGGGCCTGCTTGCCTTCACCTTGCTAGCACATCCATTCCTTCACTGGCATTGGAGATTACTTCTTTGGGATTCCAGCATATACAGAAGTCCCTGTGGACATAACAACTACTGGACCAATGGACTTTCTGTTTACAGCCAACTGTTGTTGGATTAGCAGAACTGTAGCCTGTAAGTCATTCCAATAGATCCATAGATAGGTAGGTAGGTAGATGATAGATAGATAGATAGATAGATAGATAGATAGATAGATAGATATAGATAATAGATAATGGATAGATAGATAGATAGATGATAGAAAGATAGATAGATAGATAGATAGATAGATAGATAGATAGACATGATAGAAGATAGATAGTCAGACATGATAGATAGATAGATAGATAGATAGATAGATAGATAGATAGATAGATAGATAGATAATGGACAGCTAGATGATAGATGGGTGGATGGATGGATAGATGATAGATAGATAGATAGATAGATAGATAGATAGATAGATAGATAGATAGATGTTCAAATATTCATTCTATAAGTTCTGTTGCTCTAGAGAACCCTGATTGATACCACAGTCTTTGGAGCACAAAGTTCTTGCCATCTCTCCCATATCTTATGAGATCAAAATCAAATTCCTGAGTTTCCTGCTCAGAGTGCGGGGAGGCTGGTTGCTGGAGATGTTCCAGACTTAGTACTAACCCTCCCTTCTCGGCTCTGTTCCCACGGCCACCACAAATCCTACAGGCCTTGAAGCTGTCTGAATTCACTCACCTCACTACATACTAGCCAAGGAAGCACCTTGTGTGGAACATTTGGGCCCCTCAGGCACTGCAATGGGTTCTAGGTGTAGAGATGAGCGGGGTGGGCCGGGGGCGGGGGAGGGTCACTGTTCAATGAGCTGGAAGTTAAGCTGAAGGTGTTGGCTCCAGACCTTGTCACCTGACCTTGAGAATGTTTCCTGACTGCTCCCTGCCTGCCCTGTTAGATTTGGAAGCCATACTTTAGACTTTGCAGAGGAAGTTTGACTGTCGAATATGAAAGCAAGTTTAACTATTGACACGAGGATGGCTGTCATCAAAAAACCAATCAATAAATCGTGCCCAAGAGACAGAGAAACCAGAATACCTGTCCATGACTGGATAGAAGCATAAAAGGGGCAGTCACCATAGGAAAGGGTAGGGTAATTACTGAAACTGTAACTATCCAACTCACACAGAACAGTGCTTGTTGGCAGGGACTGTAGGGCAGGGAGAAGGTGAAGCCTCTGTTCAATCCAGATTCAGTTCTGATTAAGGAAGATAAAAAGAGTTATCAGGAGGATGGTGGGAATAGTTGCAAAAGACATAAATGTGCAAAATGACACTGGCTTAGCAGTTAAGAGCACTTCTTTCACAAGCATGAAGACCATGAGCATCCTCCTCTGGCCACTGTGCATGACATGTGTGCCTGCACACACATACATGTGACATACATATATGTTCACACACCAGAAAGAGTAGAATGTCAAATGGTTATGGTGGTAGCATTCAAATCTCTTATGACCAAAATGAGCACACAGAATTTCTTTTGTGTATGTGTCTGTGTGTGCGTTTCATATGTGACAGTGCCCACATGTAAGGACACACATGTGTGTGCTCGGGGAGGCTAGCACTCTGCTTCAGATGTCATCTCCAGGTGCTGTCCACCTTGCTCTTTGAGAGTGAGCCTCTCACTTTTAGCTGGAACTCAGTTATGGGGCTGATGTCCAATAAGCCCCAATGTCTCCTGTCTCCATCTCTCCAGCACTGGGGTTACAAGCACGTGCCACTGGGCCTGACACTATCTTAAAACATGAGTCTTGGGGATCAAACCTAGGTCCTCCTGCTTGTATAAGAAGCACTTAAACAACAGAGCCATCTCATCAGCCACCGTTTCTACCTCTGACTATGATGCACAAGGACAGAATAGACAGACAGACAGACAGACAGACAGAAGCACTGAGCATCACATTACAGGGATCCTGGAGAGAAAGGAAGAAAAGAAGCAAGTTCTGTGGCTGCCCAGCTCACCACCTAGAGAGACCCTCCAACCTCTGTGATAAGGGAGAGCCACAGAGTCTAGTGGCCCTCCTCAAGAAAACAGGCACAGTTGAGGACCCGAAGACACCTGGGACACTGCCGTTGTCCAGGGACTCCTCCAAGACCTTGGCTCAGCACTGATTGGCACACACATGATCCCAGACAGGCACATGTAAGTATGGCTTCAGCATGAATGTGCCCACAAACTCATGCATTAGTCACTTGTTCTTCAGCTCATGGCACTATTTGTCAAAACTGTGGACCCTTCAGAGAGAAGAAGGGAGCAGATCCCTAGGGGTGGGCGTGCCCTTGAGGGCTATACCTGGTCCCTGGCCCCTTTCTGTCTCTCTGTGGTTCTCTACCATATAGATGAGGAAACTCTACCATCTTCTGCGAGCCCCAGCCCCATGACATTTTACACAACAGCACGGGGCAGGCTCCACAGACAGAGCCCTTCAACCACAAGCCTAAAGCAGCCCTTCCTCCCTTTAATTCAGTAATAAGAAAAGCAACAGAAGCAGGAAAGTGGGATCTTCTTTGGAACCCAGACAGAACCTGAAACAGCCGTGTAACATCCTCTACACCGGGCAGAGCATGCAGGACACTTTAGAGCAGTGGTTCACAACCTGGAGGTCATTTTCACAGATGTCACCTAAGTCCATGGGAAGACACAGATATTTATGATTCATAACAGTAGCAAAAATTACAGTTATGAAGTAGAAATAAAACTAGTTTTATGGCTGGTAGTCACCACAACCTGAGGAACTGTGTTAAAGGATCACAGCATTAGAAGGTTGAGAGTCACTGATCTAGAGAGTTAAACAAGTTATCCACAGCTGCTCCTACCGGGTACAGATTAAAAACAAGCCTTGGAAAGATCAGGTTGTCCACAGCTAACATGGAACTTCTGGATCAACAGTCAGAAATATGCACAGAAAGATGAAACATCAAAAACAAAATGTATAAGCCTGGCATCTGTTTGAAAAAAGCCTTAAGAAAATATGCAAAGCAGAGGAAAACACGGCCCATAATCAAGGGAAAAGATGCTTTAGCAGACAGAGGGGACTTGAAATGACTACATTGTGTATGTCAAGAAGGTAGAGGCTACAGAGATGTTGAAGAGAAACAAGGACATTAAGGA
>CACVCL010028879.1:0-87269 GCA_902729485.2 Mus minutoides | reverse complement strand
TTGTTGCCAGTGTAAGTTTAGCTTCTTTGTCCAAAAACATCAGGTGTCCACAGGTGTCTGAGCCCATCTTTGGGTTTTCAACTCTCTTACATGTCTATTTTTATAACAATACTGTGCTGTTTTCATTAGTCTGGCTCTGCACTACAACTTAAAATCAGGAATACCTCCAGGAGTTGTTTCGTTGTTCAGGATTACCTATCTTGTTTATGTGTGTGTTTCTGTACATATTTCAATATTAGCTTTTCTGTGAAAGACTAATTGGATTTTGACAGTGTTTGGAGATTAATTTTGGTAGGATGGCCATTTTCACAATAGTGACCCTACCAATTCACGAGCATGGGAAAGTTTCCAACCTTCTGATACCTTCCCAAATAAATAATTAAGTTATGACACATGTGTCTCACTTCCTTAGAGTTTTTCCAAGACATTTTGAGAGGCTTTGCTTCCCTGATGTCTTTCTTGGTGTGTTGCTGCTAGTAATTTCCTCTGAGATGAAAACATTCCATCTTGGAGGGAACTTCTTGAGATGGGATGTTTACGGGGGCGGAAACAACAGGATGTTCTAGGGGAAGTGAAATCCTGAGGGGCCGCTCATTAAGATGGAAATAGCCTGTCCCTTGAGGCATTGCAAGTGTGGCTGCTGTGTCCCATGTACGTCAGTAGGTGGCAGGGAGGAGAGAGGCTGTGTCTAGGCTCAGTGTTATGACCTGTGAACTTAGTAGCCTGTGACCAAATTAGTAGCCTAACACTCCATGAAAAACTCGGGCCTAAGGAGACCACCAGTATGGTGCCACGGGGCCTGTACAGGGAGCTAGCCTGTGATGACCACAAGTCCAGCATTGCACAGGCAGGAGTGTGGGAGAACTGGCCCTAAAACTTGTCTGCTGTGCTGTGACATTGGTGGGAAAGAGATGCCTTCCCCTAACTTTGCCCCTTGCCACCGATGGCAGCCAGGAGGTCTGGACCTGAGGTCATCAGAGCAGGAGAGTGGGCCCTGATTGTTGGAATAACATTTTTGTGTACCGTGTAAAGATTATCTCTGTATTATACAAATTATCTCTGTATTATACAAATGCTGATTTTTAAACTGGCAGAGATTTGATTATAGGCGGGGTTTTAGTGTTGTTAAGCAATTCCTACTGTAGTATTTTGTAAGCAAAGGAGAATAAGGTTGGACTTCCTGAGATGGGGAGGTGGAGGGGGAGAGTGGGGGAGGGGGAGAGGGAGAGGGAGAGTGGGAGAGAGACTCTGTGAAGGAGTCAGGAAGCAGAGATTCAGCCAGCCAGACATGGAGGAAGAAGCAGGCTGGGTTGGAAGGAGAGGTAACTAACCAGCCTGTGGCAGAACTTAGATAAGTGTAAACAGGATATTCATTCAAGTTATGTTAGTGGGAAATAATGCCTTGCAATAAGGCCAAAAGGTTATAAATAAATATAGTCTCCATGTCATTTTTTGAAAACTGGGGTGGTCATATAAAAAAGGCCCACAGTTACACCTTGGTGTAGACTCACATGAGCCAGTCTGAGCCAGTCCCCAAGGGCATGAAAGCAGGAGAGCTAGCTCTGCCACTTGCTGATGGTGTCACTGGATGGGCCAGCCCGGACAGGGCAGGAGAGCTCACCCCAAGGGTATGGGAAAGCTGGTAGACTGATCAGCTCAGGTGCCTCTCAGGCCCAGATCCAGGGCTTTGTATTCGCCCACTCCAACATCTACACCATCAATGAACTGCTGGAGTTCATGAATGGCCTGGTCCTAAGATCCAAAACTGTGAGATCACCATGACACAGGGCAACAACAGGACATACAAGAGGAGTTCCAGTGAAGTTCCAGTTTTGATAGTGTAGCAGAAGCCAAAAAAACCTTGTTCCAGACCAACGACTTACTGCAACGAACATTTGTAAGCAAAGTGTGGACAAAAGGGTATACTGTGGGACATACTGTGACACACTACAGCTTCCACGAGATTTCATTTTTCTCAGTTGATGGGGAGATTGCAGGGGTCAAGGGTGAATATGAGGGGAGCGAGAGATGAGTGGGATTGGGGTGCATTATGTGAAATTCACAAAGAACTAGTAAAAAGTTGAAAAAAAAAGATAGGAAATAAACAGTTGAAAATGCCTTCACAAAGGCGAGGTATCAGATACTTCCTCAGAAGATACATGTAATTTCTATTTGTAAGTAAATATCTGGAGAAGAATAATACATTTATAATATCCATTAATATTTTAAAATTATTTTTTCAACTACATCTCCTGTTAAAGATACATGTAATTGGTGTGAAGATGGAGACAAGTCTACAGAATAACAAATTGGTGCTATAGACTCCGGATTTCTACTTTTTAAGGAAATGTTCACCATGAAATCTTTTGTTGCAGGTAACAGCTGTAGGTGACAAGCATTAAGCGATTCAACTGTTACATATTTGCTATAAACAACATTACTAAATTGATGGAACTTGATCCTATTTCCAACCAAATATTAATCATGGAGATGGCCAAGAGCTTTTATCCATATTAATCTTAAAGGATTACTGTAACTTGAGACTGGACTTTTGGCGGAGATGAGGTAGCCTGATAAATTAAGCTTCTAGAGCAGACTGCTCCCAGTTCATTTGATGGTAATATTAAAGACTACCACCTGTGCTCAAGATTAAAGACTCACCCTTTATCCCTGTCCCCACAAGTTAGGGACCTGGGGCTTCAAAGCCCAACATTTCTCATAAAAATACTTGTCATTCCTCTTGTGTCTTCCATCTCTCTCTTATGTATTCCTGTTCACATGAAAGAACCCCCCATTTTACTCAGCATGGCAATTTGCCCTGGAGAAAACTGCATTTCCAAGGGTTTTTGTTTGTTTGAACGTAGAGCTAATAATAGAACAATGTAGAAAAATCAAAACTGATTTTTCGGGGGGTGGGGGGAGCAGTGGTGGCAGAGTTGAGGAGACTGATGCTTTGGGGAGTTATTTAAAATGTGGTACTTATCATGAAGATATGTTTTGCTTGATACCTACCTTTTCCTGCCTGAGACATCCTACCTTGGTGTGCCTGTGAACATAGTTCATAGCTGGAGGCACAGCAAATGTGCTTCTATCATGATCTTTCTGAGGGAAGCAAGAGGATGAAGGGTCAGACGACTCTTAGGACACAGAAGACATCCAGTTAACAGCTCAGCGCTGACCTGCCTGTCTCCTGTGTTTCTGACAGCTGAATGAGAGACAACTCTCATCTTACAGGCCATTTTACCAGTTCATTACATTGACATTGTATTGTAAGTGGAAATGGAGAAGGTGTCTTGTTATCTGCTGAAGACATGAGAAACCACTGGCCTGACACATGGCAGAACTGAAACGTGATTTTGAAACATTTCTGTAGTGTGGGAACAAAGGGGTGCATTTCAGGCCAGAACACACTCCACTACACAGTATCCTTGGAGTTTTAACTGTGCATTACCCTAACCAGAGCAAAATGTAGAATGGAAATTACATGCCTCCTACCTGTAAATCTAATCTGGCTTGTAGAAGGCTAAGTAAGAACTGTCATAAGTTTGAGGAGTGAGTTCCAGGTCACTCTGAGCTACAGAGTGAAAAGAAAAATATCAAATAAGAAAGCAACATGGGCTGGCGAGATGGCTCAGCGGGTAACTGAAGGTCCTGAGTTCAAATCTCAGCAACCACTTGGTGGCTCACAACCACCCATAATGAGATCTGACACCCTCTTCTGATGTGTCTGAAGTCAGCTACAGTGTACTTATGTATACTAATAAATAAATCTTTGGGCCAGAGTGAACAGGGACCGAGCGGGGTAGACCAGAGTGAGCGGGGTGACCGGATCAAGCAGAGGTCCTAAAATTCAATTCCCAACAATCACATGAAGACTCACAACCATATGTACAGCTACAGTGTACTCATGTACATAAAAATAAATAGTAAATCTTTAAAAAAAAGAAAGTAACAATACCAGAAAGAGGATAGCCTGGTGTGTTGACTCAAGTCTGTAATTCCAACACTCAGGAGACCATGGCAGAAGGATCATGAAGTTGTGGGCAGCCTGAGATACACAGGAGTGTCCTGTCTCATAAAACAAGAGTTCCGTTAAACTTGTATTAATAGATGTTTCTGTGGGAGATTAGTTTGTAGAGGCTCAAAGGGCAACTAGTGTGTGATCTGAAGTTGCATTATACAATGGGTAAAGAACAGAGATGAAGTGCATTCAAAACTTGGCAAACTTTCACCAATTCACACTTCAGCACTCACCTGATAAAACAGTATGGTCTAGCACTGAATATGATGTTAAGGAATATTTCTGAATTGTATGGGAGGGTTTCTTTTTTGTTGTTGTTGGTGGTGTTGGTTTCTTTGTTTTTTTGTTTCATTTTGTTATTGTTTTGTATGCTATCTGGAGAATGACCTATGAAAGCCACACCTTGGGTTTCATATGAGTTTATTAGGCATACAGCGAGCAGGAGTAAATAAATCAGCAAGCAGAAGATGGGCAGTGAAATATCAGACACATCATCTAGCAGAAACCATTGGGGACACCCACCCCCAAAATGTCAGCTGGAGACCCAGGGATCGACTATAAGAAGCCCAGGCAGGATGTGTCCAGCTTGGGTGAGATTTCCACGCAGACATTCCCAGCATGTTCACATCCCAGGATCACAGTAGCCTAGTCTTTCACTTTGGAAGGTGCTTTCCTTTACCGTCCAGCAGTGTTCACGGGCACAAGATTTTCAAATGGTTTATTCCTATCCTCAAGGCCATGGCATTTCCACTCAGGCTGTTTACTGTTGTCTTCCCCTTACCTAAGGAGACCCAGCCCAGCCCAGCCCTGAACAACACTTTTGAGACAGTCGTGTATCTGAAGTTGGCTAAACTTCCCTCCTCAACCAGCTTCTCTGTCAGCTTCCGCAGCACATGAGAACTTACTAACACAATGTATATTATAGAAGCACAGTCTCCAAATGTCCTTCATCCATGGTTCTAGAACATAGTGTACACACATGAACACACACACACACACACACACACACACACACACACACACACACACAGAGCAATACTAATATAAGCCTTTTACTATACAAGCCTAAGTCCACAACAAAATATTTAACTAATAAGCTACCTTTAAAGAACAAATTTTGTAGTTCTAGCGCTTGGGAGCAGAAGCAATTGCACATTTGAGGTCAGCCTGGGCTACACAGAAGACCTTGTGCAACAAAACCACACAGAGGCACACATGGGGGCAGACATGGAGAACTAATTATAATGGGTTATACACATTCTTTGAAATCATGGCAGGTAAGTCAACATTTTCTATGATTTTATTCTCCTTTCTTCTCCTGGAGAAACTGTTTCAAGGACAGGAAGAACTATTTCCTCGGGAGAGCAGGATCTGTAAGTGGGGAGACCCAAAAACACCTATGTGTTAGGCCTGCTGTGCAGACTGAGTAAGGGCATCCAGGAAAAACCCTGGGAGTTTATAAGTATCTGCCAGATGTTAGGTAATGGGCACTTTCTAACACCACATCTCCCGCCATTATCTTCTTATACATTTCTGTCTCCCTCTAAATTGTCAGAATTGGAATGTAGGTCAGAATGATGTCTTGTATTTTATCTTCAGGGATGAACCCACAGTACTTGGTTGGTAACAATGTATATATTCCCAAACTTTATTAGATGAACTGAAAGGATTAAAATGTCCTGTTACTGGATGAATTTTTTACTATGTGTGTATGAGAGTGTGTGTGTGCGCGCATGAGTGTTTTGCTTGCACATATATATGTGCATCACATGCATGCTGGAGGCTAGAAGAAGGCTTCAAATGTCCTGAAACTGGGGCCACAATTGGGGGTACTGGGAATCTAACCTGGGTCCTCTAGAAGAGCAGCCAGTGCTCCTAACCACGGAGCCATCTCCCCAGCACCAAGAAAATTAAAAATACAAATGAGCTGTGCTCTTAAGAGCATTTGCTTCAGTTACCAGAACCACAGGAGAGACAGCTCACAGAAGTCTACAACTACAGCTCCTAGAGATCCAACACCTTTAGCCTCTGTAGGAACCTGCCTTTGTGCACATACCCACACAGAGACACCTAACTAAGAATGCAGATGAATCTTTAAAGATTACAAATGAAGCGCAAATGGTGGCGCATGCCTTTGATCCCAGCACTTGGGAGGCAGAGGCAGGCAGATTTCTGAGTTTGAGGCCAGACTGGTCTACAGAGTGAGTTCCAGGATAGCCAGAGCTATACAGAGAAACCTTGTCTCAAAAAAAAAAAAAATTCTGTGACAAGAATGCAGTTTTCTATATTGAAATCCAGTGTTTCAGAGGTTTCCCACCTGGAGCTATCTCAACCTTTCTAACAGCAGTCTCATGTAGCGATTCTTACTGCTGCTTTTATATCATCAAATAACTGACTATATGGATCCAGTGTGGAACAGTTTATTTATTTCCATTATGAAGTGTGGCTTACTTACCCCCAAATGGACCAGTAGCTAGTGGGTCATAGTCATCTCTAAATATTTTTTTTTTAAAGATTTACTATGTATAAAGTTTCTGCCTGCATATATGCCTACACACAAGAAGAGGGACCAGATCCCGGTATAGATGGTTATGAGCCGCCATTTGGTTGCTGGGAATTGAACTCAGGACCTCTGAAAGATGCTCTTTACCTCTGAGCCTTCTCTCCAGTCACATCTTTATTTTTTATTTATTTATTTTTTTTGAGACAGGGTTTCTCTGTATAGCCCTGGCTGTCCTGGAACTCACTCTGTAGACCAGGCTGGCCTCGAACTCAGAAATCTGCCTGCCTCTGCCTCCCAAGTGCTGGGATTAAAGGTGTGCACCACCACACCCGGCTTTTCAGTTAACTACTCAGCTTTATCACCAGCACTCAAAAATATGTGGCTGCCTCATATCATTAGCCTGTGTTCCTTATTATAGACAAATTAAAAATGCAAAGGTAATTCTGGCTTAATTTCCAGATCCTAAGTCCACATTTCCTGCCATCTGTTGGCCCCTACTCTGACTCAACCTGACACTCAGTCACCATCTACCAGTAAGGTCCATGAATGAGGTGAACTACACACACACACACACACACACACACACACAAGAGGTGGGGGCATGGAGGGAGGGAGAGAGAGAGAGGAAGGTAAAGAAAAAACCAACAGTTACGTGCACATATATGTGTGTTGGTGCATATGTAGGTCAGAGGACAACTCTCCTGCCACCATGTGAGGTCTGGTGATGGAACTCAGACCATGAGACTTGGCAGCAAGTTACACAGTAAGCCACCCCATAACACCCTCCCCAAACTGACTTACACAGCCTGTGGTTCCAGAACTAAACTGGCAGAAGCTTAGATAGATCTATGCTAGCTGCTACAACAGAATCTGGTCATATAAAAATCTATGGCAGCACATGACCAGACCAGCACTCAGGGGGTAAGGCAGGAATATTGTGGCTTCACGACCAGCAAGACTCTGTGTCCAAATAAATACATACAAGAATCCTCTGAGATAAACACTCATGCACACACATCAGCTGGAAATGAATGTCCTGTAATGAATCACTTGGGAGGCTGAAGCAGGGTCTCTAAGTTCCAGGAGGCTTCGGCTAGCTACTTAAGACTATGTCAAAGAAACAAAGCAAACATAGTAAGAATGTAGTTTTTTGATTGGGCTAATACGAACATCACCTGTAAAGGTGGAAAAACAAGGTAGAAATAGTATTTGAATGTAGATTTTGTCAACAGGAAGTTTTTCTTTCCAGTCGGACAGGGATCCAGATTTCTGTGTACTAACACTTACTACACAAATGGTCAACCAAGCAGTCCAGATCTCTTCGAAATGTTGAATAAAGTGGTGTTCCGCAAATAAAAGCAGTTATCGCCTATGCCAGCTATTCCTGGACTTTACAATTAAATGAGTTGATGTACAAAGGTACCAGAACAGTCCCTGGAACATGAGTTCTCACTCCCTAGAGCCAGACCCGAGTCTTGGGCTCTCCATGTCTCTTATGATCTTTGAGTTGGGCATTCTTTAGTCGCTGGACACAAAAAGACTGGAAATCTGTTTCAGCATTTTTTGCTTACTGCTCCAATGCACTGATTCTGAAAGGGCCACCTACCCAGATACATACTTGGTTAATAAAGAGGAAAAACAAAAAGGTAAGTCGGTAGGGATGCAGGCTTTAAGTTCCCCTCCCCATTTTTTTTTTTTAAAGATTTATTTTATTTATTATATGTAAGTACACTGTAGCTGTCTTCAGACAATCCAGAAGAGGCCGCCAGATCTCGTTACGGATGGTTGTGAGCCACCATGTGGATGCTGGGATTTGAACTTATCACCTTCGGAAGAGCAGTCGGGTGCTCTTACCCGCTGAGCCATCTCAGCAGCCCCTCCCCTTCCCATTTTTAAAGCATTGCATGGGTACCATCATAGGGCCTTACACATTTCTATCACTGGGCATCTCTAACTCCTACGTTACTGTTTAAAATTCAAATTTCAGATTATTCTCATTACCAGGGATATCAGATTTGGAGAATGGTGGGAGAAGGGGGAGCTCAATAACAAACCTGAAGTTCAGTGTCAGGAGGAGCCTTGCAGTCACCAGAGTTCATCAGATCCTTCTCTTCTTTTGCTTCTGGGAGAACAGCATTTGCCTTTTATATCAGTCTCAATTACTTTGACTTGGAGCTAATGTGGCATCAAGACTTTTTTGGAAAAAAAAATCAATTCAATTGTTCATTTTACACAAATAAAAGACCCCCCCCACAATCCCTTTAAATTTAAGAGTGCATATTACATGTGACTTAACTTCTAATTTTGTCTGATTTGTCAAAATAAGGATGCTCCATTGTTTCCCATATTTCAAAGGAAACAAAAACTTTCCCCATGTGACCGTGACCAAGCAGTACAATAAAATCTGAGCCAGGATTTGTAGATTTGCTACTGCAAATCAGTAATAACATGCATGTCATATTTAAAAAAATTTTTTAAAGTTGTATATCTAAACTTTTACTAAATTTTTACTATTAAAAATATTAATTACAAAAACTGTCTATTTTTTTTTTTTGAGACAAGGTTTCTCTATGTAACAGCCCTGGCTGTCTTGGAATTCCCTTTGTAGACCAGGCTGGCCTCAAACTCACAGAGACCCTGTCTGCCTCTGCCTACAAGAGTGCCAAGATTAAAGGTGTGGACCTTTAATCAGTTTTCTGTATAAGGTGCTTTTCACATTCCTAAACAGATCCCACTGCGATGTCGTAGCTTGTAAGGTCAAAACCCACATACTTCATTTTGGTAAATATATCCCAGTAGGACTGGAAATCCACAAAAGATCAATAAAATTATCAGCTTCCTAAAAAATAAAATGGGCACATTTCCTTGAACAAAAAGGTTATAGAATACTTGCAGACCCACAGGAACCGGATGCTCTTGAGTCAGCAAGCTCTCCCTGGCTCCCTGTTGGAGTCCTTGCTATGCCTGAGCCTGCACCCCATCCAGGGCTGTGCAAAGCCACCAGGAGAGTGGAGTCTTGCAGACACATTTATCACATCAGGTCAGCATGAGAATTCAGGTTCAGCTTCTCTCTCCCCCTCCTTAGGTTGGAATGCTAACTTCTCTGTTATCATGTGCCAGGGTGCTTTGTGAAGACTGTTGTTTAAACCAACACCCAATTGCCAGATTAGAAATGAACAGACTGGAGAATCTTTGAGACAGTTGAAGAGTGATGCAGCTGAGATAGTTTTGTCTCAAGCGTTTTTTCTTGTTGAAAACGCTGGAGATCAAACTCAAGTCTCATGATGTGAGGCCAGCCTCTTCTAGTACGTAAATCCACTTGAATTCACCAGCTTTAAGGTTTGGGGGCAGCAAAGAAAGACTATTGTATGACTGTGTCAGCAATCTCTCTGTATACAGCATCCCCTGAAAAACCTTAAGTGCTCCAGTATCAGTTAATATTTTAAAACCTCCACATAAAGGGGGCTAATTAGGCTCGGTAAAAGGCAGGCCATCCTTATACCTGTTCCAGTGAAGAACTCTCTGACGTAATTTGCTGAACAGTTTGAGACCTACCATATATCCTCAAAAGTCCAGTGATGTCCTGAACACCTCACAGTTACAGTGGGAACACGGCTCAGTCCACTGCTGCTTGTCCCTTTTATCCAGTGTACCCTCTCTCGGGGGACCTAGGGTAGCTAATCTGTGCATATGCAACATGCAAGGTGAACATTCTTTAGTCAAGTTCAAAGGTATTTGGGGAAACAAACAGAACTTGTAGCTACTTTTGATTATAAAGGTCCCGCTCTCTGCCAGAGGCAAGCATGTGTTCAACTTCTGTGCAGGGCTTCTCACTTTTGAGCACCTTGTACTTAATGTATCGAAGAAACAGTGCAAATGTCCTAGAGACAGCCCTTTGCTCTTCCACATTCCCTTCAAGTCCCAGGTGGATTCCAGTTTCCCTTAAACACAAATCAACCAGCAAACAAAAAGCGACAAATGCAAACGTGGCCTTTAAACGATTATTAGCTCTTCTTTTGTGTTGAATTTACTTTACATCCCAATCCATTAGCTCTGGACGTTGCTTCATAATCACCGAGAGAAAGTTTCCAGACCAGGATGATTTCAAAATCACCTTCCACTTCATTGCTTACATTCTCCAAATCACAGCCCACAGAGATCAGCTGGGAAACAAGTCTGTCGGCTTTGACCCCCTTGTGCACTGTCCTAGATAGGGGAGAGATCCTCATTCAATTTCTACATTTTAAAATGGGCTCAAAAGTGACCTGAAAGTGGATCAGTGGGAAAAACTGCTTGCTTTGCAAGCATGAATACCTGAAATTGAATCCAAGGACCCAGGCATGGTAGGGTCAGTCTGTAATCCCAATTTTCCTATGTGCAATGAGAGGCAGAAACTATCATCTTGGGAAACTTGCCAGCCAGCCAGCCAGCCAGCCAGCCAGCCAGCCAGCCAGCCAGCCAGCCAGCCAGGCAAATGCAGCAGTGAACAAGAGACCTTGTTCTCCATGAAGGGAAGATGAGGAGTGACATGAAAGGTTGTCCTGTGAACACTACGGATGCACCATGACACATGGCATGTTCAGGTGTGTGTGAACATTTACACACACACACACACACACACACACACACACACACACACAACATTGGGTGCTAGGATACCCAGTTGTGATACCTATGAATCAACACCTGGCACACGATATTCCTAAAGGTGCAATGGTGACACTCAACAGCCATCTAATTGGACATAAGGCCCACTCAGCCAGAAGTCATGTCTGGTACTGGAAACCTAGTCAACTGCCTGGGGCTGGTCAGATGGTGGCTGTAGAGAATTTACTATTGAGGTTTTATTAAATCAGCATAATTCCTAACTGCGTTCTACATACTTATTCTTATTCTCACAGGTTAGTGTTAACTCCCACCCCTCATCAAAGAGGCTCTGCTCTGTAGCAGATGGGGACAATCACAGAAAAGTACAATGGGTCACAAGACAGAGAACAGCCGACTGGAGCGTATCCCCAGTGGATACACCACAACCCAATCCCTACACCTAGGGCTCAGGGAACATATGAATGAAGAGGCAGATTATAAGAGCCAGAGGGCCAAAATGAGAGGTTCCATTCATATCTCAACAATATGGCTGCCTAACCAAGCCTGGACAAAGGACACAACAGATTTGCTAAAGTGGAAGGGAAAAGTCCTACCAGGTCTTACGTTAACTACAGGAAAATAAGGGATTCTGACAAAGGGAGAAATAGTTCTTCCCAGGGTTAAGCCCCCAACTGGATATAAAACACCTGTATGTGACTAGCATACAGGCAATACTAGACACAGGCAGATTGTGTTTATGTATAGACGTGACAGTAAGTGTTACATAACAATTGGCCATGAAGTTGAGAAGGGTGAAGGACCATGGGAAAGGTGAGACATGATGTAATTCAGTTTAATATAAAAATGGCGCCAAATTCGAAGTAAGCTCCTGTCCTTCCCAAAGCCTGTGGAGGCCTTGGAAGCCAAGAATGCAGTGCTGAAAGGCAGCCACAGCCACACACACAAAAGATCCAATCCAGAGGTAACCTAAAAAACCTCAATGAGTACACCCAGGACAAACAAGCTTGACATCAGCAAATTCCCAACCACTGAGTCAGCAGAGAAGATAGAAGACAATGACATGCTCTTGTTCAATGTCAAGGCCAGCAAGCACCAGATCAAAAAGGCTGTGAAAGAAACTCTATGGCATTGATGTGGCCAAAGTTAATATCCTGTAAGGCCTGACGGAGAGAAGGCGGCGTAGGTTCACTTGCCTCCCGATTATGATGCTCTGGATATTGCCAGGAAGACTGGGATCACCTAAACTGAAAGCAGATGGCTAATTCTGAATATACACTTTTTTTACCATAAAAAAAAAAATAGGGACTAGAAAACATAAGTTCCTAACAGGCACTCTAGCTGTTGATAAAAGTTACAGGATAGCTGTAGTATTGGGAGAGGCAGAGGCAGGCAGATCGCCTGTGAGTTCCAGGTTAGCCAGAGTGCTACACAATGAGACCCTGTCTCCAAAGTAAACAAGAATTTCAACTTACTGTCATTAGCTCATCTGGTAATATGGGAAGGATGGAGAGGACACACGTCTGTTGGATTCTAACACTCAACCTGGAAGAATTCAACTACCAAGTCTTTTCTTACTTCCCCCACCCTAATTGGCACAAACACAATTAAGCTTTTGCTCAAGAGTATTGTAATTACTTCTCCTCCATTATGTTTAGATTGGATTTTCTGTGGAAATCATTTTTTTTTTTTTTTTTTTTTTTTGCTTCACAGACTTAAACACTGCAACTTCCTGTTAAGTTACTCAATCTGGATCCCTCAGGTCAACAGGGAGATGTGCACCAAGACACTGGCTCTCCAGGCTCTCTTCAGGGACCACATATGTAGCCTGGACGGCCAGCTGCAACTGCTCCTAATTTAGAATATCTTCTCACATACAGCTTCTCTTATAAAGTGCAAATACAACGTATCCAGTAAGGTTTAAAATCCTTATTCTGCCTCTATCTCCATTCTAATAAAAGAATGGAGATTGCCTACATGATCCTTTTTAGACACTGATAGCTGGATTATACTACAACTCAATGCCATATTTATGCTCATTTTTGACCTTATCCCTCTGCCCTCTCTCCAACACAAGCTAAGACCCCCTAGGCCATTTGCTTCCATTCCTTGGCTTTGTCACAGTGCTATCTATACTTATTCATGGCTGCATCACCACCAGCACTATGCAACCAATGACTGCCACTAGGACTACCACATGATCAAACAATGATGCAACACATACTGCCTTCTACTTGAGATGAAAATATCACTTGACTACTGTTATGCATGTTCCATTTATCTTGTCAATATTTTATTTCTGATTTTCCTTTTCTCTTACTGAGAATTTATTTCCTTCCACTCCAACAAGGAGCTTAACATCACTATTTTTCTTTGCTTGTATTCTGAGACAGTGTTTCACTGTTTTTACTTTGTATACCAGGACTGTCTCTGGCTCCCTAGCTGTGGGACTACTGCCTGGCTAACGGTACTACATTTAATACATATCTAAATTGTGTTCTCTATCATAATTCTAACATTACAAACTTTATTCCTGGAACATATTCCACCTATTACCCCAATTTTTATCTCTTTAGCAAGCAGGCATTTTTTCACTATGCGTAACTAGGAAAAAACACCATACACTTAAAGTTCTCTACACTAAAATGACTAGCAACTGATTTTAAGGACTCAGTTCTAACTAATCTCCCTATGGCACACCCAAACACCTTGCTATGATCTTTCTGGGTCTTGCCTCTTCCTTTCCAAAACTTGGCTGGTTTACTTTCTTTTGTCCACCAAGTATTGATGTTCCTCAGGCGTAGCTGCTTGGCCACTTTTAATTTTCTACATGGAGATAATTTTCAAATCTCCATCCTATGTTAAAATTGGCAAATGCTCAAACTTTTACTTGTACTTGTTCTTAATGCTAACAAAATATATTAAATACTTAAGAAATGAAAGACAGTTTCCTTTCAGAATTTTTCAACTCCAGAATTATTTCAATTAGGAATACTGTACTTCTTTGCCATAGTAACCTACAGGAGCCTCAAATTCAACAGATCTTCTAACCTTACTCCTACATTAGTTTGCCCAATAACACTGCAAGTAAAATAAATTACCAAAGCCAAAACTCTTATAATTGAATATATACTATTTCTCATTTTTACTTTCTATCAAATCTGTCATGGACATTTTTATGCATTGCTTTCAAACACTTGGACAGGAAGCCATGTGACCCTCCGGTTACCAATTCCATCTGGCTTCTATTAAAAGGAAATAATTGTAATTTCTTCTTTTAAACATTGGAGTTCCCCTGCACCAAGCTACAAATATTTTTCTATGTACACCCTTCCTTTCACAACCATCCACTTATAATACTTATTCCAGTCCTACCTGCACCGGTAAGTGGCATCTTGAATGGAAACAAACCCAATTTTATGCCTTTATCTTCCCTTCCCATAATCCATAACCAAATGACATAGAATATTCTAGATTACTCAATCCTATCTACATTTCCTCCTAGGCTTTTACTACTGTCTATTCAGTCAGTATTCTCTCCAGAATGACTGAGACAATCATTCAACTACTTCTTAAAATTATGCACTGGATTTTTTTCCTTACTGAAAATTTAAAACTGCTAAACTCACATTTCTCTGCTTCAACCCCAAATGTCAATTCTTTAATTACTATAAAGTCCATACAGGTGGTCTAAGATACTATCATGATGTAGCCCTTGCTTACCTTTCCTGTTGACGCCATCCTTTTTACCAGATTTCTACCACTTCCTTAAAAGCCACTCCTATCTAACCCTTTATAAAAAGGCATACTCTTCTTTTGGCTTAGAATTAGCTCTGACTTTTCTGACTTAAAACGCATCATCTCCTTTTACCGTTTTTCTCAATCACCAGCATCACTCCTTTGAGAATATTACTCTATATTTCAATTCTGACCTCAATAAAGAGGGTAAAAAGCAGTAACTCAAAAGTTCAGTAAGAAAACCCAATTATGAGGCCAAAAAGCTGCATTTGATGAGAAAGTTATAGCACAGTAAAAAGCATTCTAAACAAAAGAAACAGTTAAGACTAAGGCCTTGAGATGTGAAGAACTTGCTGGTTTGAGGATTTAAACTGAAACTAATATAACCACTATATGATCAGCAAAGGAGAGTAACAAGATGGGCTTACAAGTATATAGGCAGAACCAAATATTCCAAGACACTGTGAATTTGAAGGTAATACTGCCTAAACATGCCACTTAGTGGTGGTGATGGAGACATTCAAGAAAACCAAAGGACAGGACAATGTTCTGGCTAAAGATGACTGATTGGGGTCATTACATTAACAGAAGTAGAAAGGTTTCTTCCATGTAGGAGGTACAAATGCTTTTGCTTTTCAAGAAGCATCAAATAAATTAGGTTTAAAAACCACAGAGTTTAAACTACTAGATGAAGAATGCTGGGAGAACAGATTAAAGCCGAGGTAATAAATGGTGCGGATGTACGATGCTTAGCCTTGTAATGAATTGGAATGGTGATGTTTGTTCCTGGTATGCTGGTAATACATAACTCCTCAGAATGGAAGGTGTCTCTCTCTCTCTCTCTCTCTCTCTCTCTCTCTCTCTCTCTCTCACACACACACACACACACACACACACACACACACACACACACTCACTCAGGGTGGGGGTGGGTTCTAGGTGAGTAAACATAATGTACAGTAAATACCAAGTGAGGAATAATGTATAGGAAGTACAAAGTGAGGAAATGGACTGTGGAACCAAATGAGCTTTGATTGGACTCAAATGAGCTATTATTGGGTATTACTTGCATGAACAGGACACACCTATAATTTTCATTAAAAAGAACCCAGTTTTAAAAAAATGATGGGAAATTCTCAGTCTCTGACTTCAGAGCGACCTTCCCAGGGGGATGTAAACTGTGAGCTGAAAGAGAAAGAACGGGTCACATGAATAAGCAGCAGGAGTGTTATGTCTGAAGTTTAGCAGGCGCTTTGCCAGGAGGACTGGAGTGTGGTAAAAATACTCAGTATTACCGAATACACGGTGATAATCAAATCATTAACAGCCAATACCACATAAGGATCAATACACTGCAATGGCAGGCCCTTCGGAATGGTAGCCATCTATCTGTACATGGCTGAGATAGTACTGCACATCTGATCAACTCTGAGCAAGAGGCTCACAGCCCCTTTTAGGTAGCACTGCTGATGGAGCCCAGGGTCTCTCATGCTTGTAAATGAGCAGTCTGCCAACAGAGTGAAGACAGTTCTGCAGCCCTTCAGAGTTCAATATAGCAGGACACTCTTGACATTAAAAAGGGAAAATGTTTTCATGACCACCTAAGCCTAACAGATTCTCTCATTAACCAGCACTGTTTTCTCCAAGACTTTCAAGTATCTAGCATACCAATGCACTCTTTCCTTTTCAGGGAGGCTGCAGCACAGGAAATCCTGATCATAACTCGCTATCCAGGATCACGAAGAAGGCTTGCACTAGTGTCTTTCATAAACCTAGTTTCTCTCCCAAGTTCCATTTACTCTGTTTACATCAATCTTTCTAAACTAGGAACATGGCTTCTGGCTAATCTCTACTTTTCCCAATCTATTCACTAAACAGTGTCGATTGTCCAAAATGAGCACTTTATTAGTTGCTCAACTTAACTGCACTCAACGGACACCTTTTCTTTCATTAAAAAAATTATGTATCTGTCTTGCTTTCTAAAATGTAACTGATTTTAACACTGCTGAAAAACTGTCATGTTAACTTATGGCAATGATTTACTTTGAATAAGATTCTGACCTGTAATATTAAAGATTTTAATAGAGGGAAAACCCCACTTCTAATGAGGACACCTTGGGCAAATTTAGGTTGGGGAAAGAGGGTATTTTAAGAATAGATTGAGAAAAACTTTATTTGAAAACAGTATGTTTTTGCCATTATTTAGTCCCAAGGCATTCCACTTTGCCAGTGTGTTTTGTACCTCATTCTTGTCTTATTATATAAGTTCATCAGTTGCACCCTAAAAATAGTCTCATTAACTGCTTTAACTTCACTAGCTATATCTGTACATATACAAATGCTAATCAATGTTGGTAATCCTCTCTTGGAAAATATAGTCAAGTGTAGTGGTTAATCTTCTAATGAGGGAAGAAGTTGCACAATATATTGTTTTCTCTTCCGTATTTTCTGTTCCTGTTTCTGCAGACAGGGTCACATATGTAGCACAGGCTGGCTTGGGTTTTGAGGCAATCCTGAGTACTAGAATTGGGTGTGGACCACAATGCCTGGTTTTGCATTGGCATTTTCACTTGACGGTGGCTAACTTAAATGCCTGGCAATGAACCTCTTTGCTACAGTATTCTATCAGACATTATTGCTAAATACCCATATTTAAGAGTTAGAAGCATCTAAGAAAATTGTATGAAAATGCCCCATGAACAAAACATTATTCAGTTGTTGAAAAAATATAAATCAACCATGAAAACCACCTTTATTTTAACATTAATAAATAACAGCGGGCTTATCAAGGATTTTAGTATGTCAAGTATTATGCATACTGAAAAGAAACCTTAAAGTGAAGCCAACTACTCAACACAACCCATTAGGCCCCAAATAGAACTGTATTACTTTAATAATTAAACTTTAAAGTTTCCAAAAGAAATTACGGTCATTCTTTCACCATGCTTATTAAGTACCAGTGATCTTAGTGCCTCATTCTCTGCTACTCTGACGCAGAACAGGGGAAACACATCCATGTGACCACACCACAGGTCAGGGTAGCACTGTGAATGCAGATGCTTTGTAACATATCAAAAAACAAACGAACAAACAAAAGGAAAAACAAACAAACAAAAAAACCCAAAACAAAGAAACAATGCTATTTATGGCAAACACGAAAGTAGATATCCAAATGCTGTCTTGTATCCAGTCCTGACTTCAGCTGTGCTGCTTTCCATGAGGGCCGTCAGTGCTCCGGAAATCACTTCTTCCTCCCAGTACAGATACGGTGAATAAAGCTAAGCTAGAAGAACTAGTTACTGAATGATCAAATAATCAATCATGACTAATACTGTTCTTGAAGACTAATCTAATGAAAATCGTATCATTAGATAATGTGAAGACAGACAAATCTGCACAACCTAATGCCTATAAATCAAAACATAATACTTCCTTAGAGAAAGTGTTCCATCTATGTAACTAGAAATGGTAACGATTCTTGCATTTTATAAACACAAGATGGGCTCACTTGGATGATACCAATTTTAAAATTTATAAAAATGTCTAAAAAATTCTTTCCACAAAAGTTTATACAGTTTAAAGCTATACACCATCTTTAAATCTCAGAAAATGGGAGGGAAAAAATCTTATAAGATCACATACAAAAGAAGAACTGAAATGTGATTTTATTTAAGGCAATACTGGGCTACTTCACAAACCACCACCTGGCATATTTACACTGCGTCACTACTACTTTCTATCACATTGACAAAGGATATCTTAAAATACCAATGTTTAAAATCTTCAATGTAGTAAAGTCTTTATTCACATTTCCATTACATTTCAGGGACTCATAGTAACTATATCTGATCAGAAGCAATGGAAAAAGAAAAAAATCTGTAGCTATATGAATGAAATGAATGAATCTGCTCTAACTTCACATGAACACCACCCAAGAGTGGAGGATGGCAAATTCACAGAGCAGAGTGCTGTAATGTGCCTACCGTGCGAAATGAAACACCTTGATATCATCTTGTAAATGTTTTATGTTAAAAAAAAATTAAGTATGGCAGTTCTAGTTTTAGTTCAAAAAGTTCTTAATTTAAAACAATAAAAGTTTAAAAACTTGACCACTTTGTTAAAATTAAAATTGCAAATATAAATGTATCATTTACTCATTTAGACTTACAGACTGCTGGTGGCAGCAAATGATTTACAATAATAAATATATACAAAAAATATCTACAAATAAAGAGTACTGCTATACATGAATGGTGATCTGCTGAAAAGATACCAATCACACTGATAATTCAGTATTGTTCATGGAAAGGACAACTGGGTGACAGAAATTTGAGGCTTAACTCAATTATTTACAATAACTGAAGTATTGATTCTGTTCAAGTCCCATAGGGATAAAATAAAGTTCTACATGACAAATGTCATGGCTTTTTTTCTCATTTTTTTTTTAAAGCTAGGTTAATCCATGTCAACAAATTAAAAAGCTTACAACAGCATGCTTGATGGCTTTCTATTTAAAATAAAACTACAAATGATATGTACATGAGTTATCAGTACTGCCCTCTGCCCGTGGCTTTACCTATACTGATTTCTTTTAAAACAGTCCTATCTGAATTATTTGATAGTACTTCAAGTTTATTTAGACTGACAGTAGGTCTCATTTCCTGAAGCTGTTTTAGGACAAGCTCAGAGCGATCTTTAAGAGTCTTGTCTAAAACAATTTTTACATTCTCACTGCACTGAAGCTTTGAGGGATTGGCAAACTGTACAAAGATTTCACTGTCTTTACAAGAACACACATGATTGCCACCAGCCACAGCAGTCTTATCAACATGTCTTCTGGAGCTGGAATGGGATCCTCGTTTACTTCCACTGTTTGAATGGTCTCTGTCACTATTTTTCTTCTGCTTCACTGCAGATTCTTCAAGAAACTTCAGAAAGGATGCTTCAAATCCCATAGGTTTAAAGGAGCTCCAGTCAAAGGATGCAGGATGCTCCTCAGTGGTTTGAACTGCTACAGCAGTCTCTTCCTCTTTCCGTGTATTATTTACCACCAATGATACTTCTGGCTCAGTTTTATCAATCTTCCGTTTCTTATTCTGCACAGTGTTTTTTTCTTTATAAGCTCTCTTCAAATTACCAGCCTTTTGTCTTTCTGATGTGCAGGAATCATGTTCCTGAAATTCACTATTTACCTTTAAAGTAGTATTGACTTGGGTTTCTGCATTTGTGCTGTCTTCATTTATTAACTTTGTAATAAATAATTCTGTTAACTCATCCATTTCATCCTTTTCACCTTTTATACCTTCCTGTGGTACAGCAGCTGGTTCTGAGTTATCACTTTTCTCTAACACAGGTGAATCAGGATCTTTTTTATCGTTCTTTTCATCTTCTTGCTCAGAGATTTCCTTTTCTTGTGGGTTAACATATCGCTTAAAGACAATAAGAATGTTGCGGTGTTGTGATGTAAATGCCTTGGACAACTTATGACATTTATAATGTCTAATTATATTGCTTTCACTTGTAACAACTGAAGTGCACCCTTTTATCATACATGGATACTGTGTCACGAATCTGCTTGTGCACTCTGCCAAGGCATCATTCCTAGCCTTTATGGAATACACGTGCTTCCCACGTTTTAGAGAATAAGGCTTATTTTCCTCAATCTGCACTATTTTTGCGCTCTTGTTTTCTAAATTACTTTTTTTCTTTCGCTTTGTCTTTGGCATTTTCATTCCTTCTTTACCAGATCTGTTGTGTTTTGTTGCCCGATGTTTAGACTTTGATTTTTCTTGGTTTGCCTTACTTGATATATTTTCCTGGCCAGTTAATTTTCTTGGCCGAATCAGATGGGCTTTATGCTTGTCATTATGTTTATTAAAGATGTGTCGGAGAAGATTAGACCTAGTGGCATATATCCTGTCACAGCCTTCACAGTCACACTTGTATATGCCATCTTCTTCTGTCTTACTTGTCCTTGTTCCAATTCCATGGTCTACCTCAAGATGAACAACATAGCTCAGGTATGTTGTAAAAGACGACTTACACTCCAACTGATCACATGGAAATTTGCCAACATCCACAGCAGCAGTCATGCTTTCAATTTCCTCGGGGGTCATTTCATGAAGTTTCATGTAGTGCTGTATTAGGCCAGTAATTGCTTGGAAAATCCTAGAACAGTCACTCACCTGACACCTAAATTCTTTCATTGACTGTTTAGGTTCAGTTTCTTCACTTTCTTTTACAGCTTCACTTTCCTCTTCAACCTCTGCAGAAAATGTAGGAAGATTTGATTTATGTACAGCCTGGTAATGAAGAATCAAGTTTTGCTGTATTGTAAATGCGGCAAAGCATCCCTGGTGAACACAACAGTAAGGTCTGTACGAACTGTATTTTGTTGGAAATTCAATGGGCTGGGAAACTGGATTCTTTTCCCTTCCTTCTTCCTTTTCTTTCCTATGCCTCTTATTTTTCCTTCCTTTGGTTTTTAGGTTAGAAAGATTTGCACTATATTGTTCAGCAGAAGATGTGACAGGCTGTGAAAAGCTTTCTGGTTTCTCAGGACTTTTTTTTTCTGCAAGTTGTTTTTCTGGGATTACTGTTACATTAGCAAGTGCAGCATCAGCGGCCGCTGCTGGTACCGTAAAGGCTGGTTGTGACTCAGGTTTTGTTTCTTCTGCCATGGGTGGCTGTTTCTTCACTTGATTATTCTGTGGAGATGACAAATTTTCACTCTGAGATTTTCTTCCATAGGGCCTTTTTATTTTTAGCTTTACCATTTCTTCTATTGTAAAATGATGCACCAACTGACAGTGTGCCCGGAGATTAGAGTTTCTTGTAAATGTTTTGGTACATGAAGGTACTACACATTTAAATGGAGCAAATTTTAACTGATTCTTCTTAATTTCAAGAATCATCTCTGGAGTATACTGATGAATTTTACCATAATGTTTAAACAGGGCATCCTTTGTCATAGCACTGTAGTTACAGCCTTGGTTTTGACACACAAAGGGCTTATTAACTCTGTCATTAAGCTGAACATGTATCACTTCGGGTACTGGCTGGACTACAGTATTTGGAGTTGACTTAGTAGGAGAAGGGGACAGTGCTACTGATTTGTTCATTAGCATACTCTGGGAAGCTGGAACAGAGGTGTCATTTTCTAGTTTTAAGTTTTGCAAACCCTCTAAAATATCCTGTATTTGATCCTCCTTATGTAATGCTTCAGACTGAGGAATGTTGCCCTTTGCTGGCATTACAGTTAGGAAAGAGGAGCACTGGGAAGAATCAGGCAGCTTGTTATCTGGGATAGAGTTTACTGAGGGAAGTTGCATGCTGTAATTTATCTGAGCATTCTGTGTTGTCTCACCAGTACCCTGAGATCCACTTTTTACCTCAAGTATTTGAGAATTCATAGCAGTTTTAATAATTTCAAGAGTCTTCTCAAAGTTCTGAATAACATTATCTTCAGAAATTTGCAAATCAGAACTCACTGGTGTGCATGAACTCAAAGGCATCATTTGAGAATCACCATTTTCAGTTTTTAATGTTAAAGGGGTTAACACTGTATGGGGCTCAAGACTGGCTTTACGATTCTCTTTTACATCAGTTACAAATAAGTGATTGTCAATGTTATTTAATTTCTGTGTGAGATTTTCCACCAAAGCCTGAGGTTCACAATCTGAAATCATGTCTGAACGTGTGTTGGTATCAGGGACTGTAAGATTCTTTGCTGTAAGTCCCATTGTTAAATCAGTTGGTACCACATTTTGGGAAACATTAGATACAATTACTGCAGGAGCAACTTTCTTTCTCTTCTTAGATGCACTATTTCCTTTTTTATTCAAATGACTGGATCTTGTATTTTGAGGCCCACTTATAACAGAAACATGTGCACTATTATTGGTAAAATTCTGTGGTGGTTCAGTAGAGCTACTGAATGAATTGGAGCACAAGCCATTTTCAATAGTCTTTAGCAGTAAATCATTTGATGGAAAGAGAGGCAAACTGTTACATTCTTTGAGGGTTTTGGAATTTGGCGTTTGATTCTGGTTTGGTGGTGAGGTGTTTGGGTGGCCAACAGTCTGTAACAAGGGTGTCACAGGTGGCCCTGGCATCCCCGCTGCACTGACCTGTACTGCATCGGAGACACTGCCTACTGGAACAACCTGAGAAAGCATTTCGGCACTCTCAAATGTGCTGGGAATGCCAGCAGTTTCTAAAGCCTGCTTAATAATTTCACTGCCTTCCTGACTAACACTGGCATTAAAGTTACTCACATCACATCTAGGAAATGTACTTGGTAAAAAGGTTGGACGATTTTCCACAGAAAGAAGTTGCAGGAATGATGGATCTTTAAAGCATGTTTCTGGATTAAAGTTAGACTGTTGTGGCTGTTGCATATTTACTGCACTTGTGGAGAGAATCATGCTGGCCAGAAGGGAAGGCTGTCTGTTGGTCTGTAGAAGCTCCTGTGCAATTTCTTCTCCATCCAGTGGTTTGCAGTAAGACCTTTTAGACAGGTGTCCACCCAGAGACCTGGGGTTGGTGAAAGCCCTGTAACACCTGCTACAGATGAATTTCCCATCTCTGATAATCGCAGGCCATTTAGCCCTTTTGTTGTGCTTGGGTTTTCTTTCCTTCCCATTTGGGCCTCGACCACGGTCTTTCTTCACTTTCTTAGGTGCAGCCTGTTGGGCACTGGTGCTACTGAAGTCATCTGCGGTGCTTACTTGGGAAGGAAAACCTCCATTTTCACTGCTGCCTCCTTTCAGAAAAGAGGAATTTATGTTTCCATCCGTCTGTGAGGAATAATGATTTGTACTATTTTCCAGTTGGGAAAAAACAGAATTATTCTCACTGTCTGCTGGTGAAGAGAAGAGCGAGCTATTTTCTGTGGGTAAAGGAAGAAAAGGATCTGAGCCACTGTCAATATTCAAAGGCAAAACTGTTTTGGTTAGATCTTCCATTTGTGCTGGTAAGGTAGTATTAGACAAATTTTCCATTTGTGAACATAATATACCATCTTGTCCATGTTTATCCTGAGAAGGTATATTTGGACTTAGGACACTTTCTACTGAGGGTAACAATGGAGCTGATACACTTGCTAAATGAGCTGGAAAAATGGAAGGCGAGACATGCTGCAACTGGGCTGAACAGGCAGGGTTCCCATTGGCTTTGGTCTGTGGTGTAAAAAAAGCATGATTAGAGCTGCTCACTTGTGATGGCAAAAAATAAACACACTTTCCATGATTTGGTGTATTTAAGTTGTTAGATTTCTGACCTTTTTTAGTCTTGCGCTGCAGTTTAAAAGCAGCATATTGGTCAGGGTGTGCTGTCTTCATGTGTTTTCCAATACTCTGTGAAGAGTTATATGTTCGAGTGCATCCCTCAACCTGGCAGCTGAACTTCTGCCCTGGAGCTTTGGGAGGTACTGATGGAGATCCCAATGGACTGCTTAGGTCGGGCTGTGACTGAACAAATGAGATACTTTCTAGTGTCTTAAGAGGTAAATCATAAAGGCTGGATGAGGTTTTAACATCACCTCCACATTCAAACTTGCAAATTTGTGAATTGCCTTCAAGTCCTGCCTCATTTTGTACAGAAAAGGTCATCAGAGTGTTCACCTGTCTTTCTAAGCTTTGTGGGTTAAGGTCACCCATCTTCAGTGATTCTGAGTTTGGTAAAGAATTCTGGGCTTCGTTCAGACACTCACGACCTTTCTTCTCTTGGAAACCTGGATGACATAAATGGACACCAGCACTTATACCTGGTTTATGCACATCTGTGATCAGCGGCTCACCAGTGCCTTCCATGGTTAGGTTTTCTTGCTTTCCAAAGCCATCCTCAATCCCATGGTTGACAGACACCTTGATGGACACAGCTACTTCATTGGTCCGAAGAACAGTAGTATTATCCCGGTTTTCCAGGCCATCTGACGATGGTATGTTGGCTTGCCTGGGTTCAGAGGCAGAGATCTGTTTAGTTACAGCTGACTCTGCTTTGTTTTTCTCCCAATCTCCACTTCCGCTGTTTGATCCTAGATTCTTTTCAATGCTGTTCTCTGACCTTCCTTCCCCAGTCGTCCCTTCTGAGTTCTGATTCACCGCATTTCCAGATGGACTAAGCTGGTCTTCAGGAGGCAGCACTTTGTCAGGTGTACTGTGGTCATCCAGATGCTTTTCCATCTCACTCTGAGAACGATACACTTTACCACAACCTGTGAACTTACAAGTATAGGTATTATAATGTTGTGCTTCATGATCATACAGTAAATAAGCTTGTGAAAAAATTCTGCCACATTTTGGAAATAAGCACTTTGCTCTAAAGACTTGATGCTCCTTTCGGTGGGCTAACAGCTCTGCATAACTATTAAAACCAGCCTTACATTTCATCTGTATACATATATATGGCTTACTGCCACAGTGCATTTGTAAGTGGTCATTGAGATGAGTGACGCTTACAAAGTGCCTTCTACAGTACTGGCAAATGACTTTCTTGCTTTGCATTTCAAGAAAGCGTTTGGCATCTTCACTATCCTTATGGCCTTTCACATGAGCAATTAAGTTTTTGAAGTACTTAAAGCCCTTTTTACAAAAGGTCACAGGGCAATTAAACTCATTAACAGGTACTGGTTTCTGGACCGGGATCACCTCGGGCTCATAAGACTTGTCCTTGTCGTCATTTTCATCATCTGAACCATCGTTGTCATTAAATACTATGAAATCTGTTGAATAAAGACTATTCTTTTTTATGGGTCGCTGTTCCTGTTTAGCCACAGTATTAGTATTAGTCTTTTGATTTTCATGGGTGGCTGTGATTTTGGGAGGCCTTCCCAGTCTTCTTAATGGTTTCATAGCTGCTAGTCTCTCTTTACTAGACTGTTTAACATGCAGTGTAACATGAGGGACAAACGATTCTTTAGAATTAAAATTCTTTGCACATATGGGACAGCTGTAAATCCCATCTTTGTAATGTTTTTGAGCATGCCGTACTATTCTGTGTCCAAGGAATTCTTTGTCACAGAGCAAACAATACTGCATGTAGGCTTGCCAATTCCTAAACCTAGCAGATATAAACCCCCTATCTTTTAATTCTTTTATTTCCTTCTTCTTCTGCTTTTCATCACCAGTATCCACCAGCAGGCCAGAATCAGTACCAAGTCCAGCAGCAGAAAGGCCATTCACAGATGTGTCTCCCCTTTCACCCTGGTAGTCTACTTTCTCATAGACTTCACTGTCATTCAGTTCATCAATTGAAGACACAATAGACGCCTCTTCTCCCATGAGAGCAAGACACTGGCGTTTCAAAGTTTTCCAATCCCAAAATTCTGGATCAAAGGGCCACTGAGTTTTCAAAACAAGTAAGAGTTCACAACGTAGAGAATTTGGTATTGGAAGATTCTCTTCATCATATTTCTGGTCTGGCTGGTTGTATAACATTTCCACAGCATAATATGCATCTACTGTAGGCTCAATAAGAAATTCACTCAACTGACAAGCACGTTTAACTTCCAGATCCTCAGGCAACAAACACGAAATGGTTTTGCAAATTGATATTTTCACTTCAGTATTTTCTGTAGATTCCAAGCGAAGAGCTTTTACACATAATTCTATGCAGGTAGCAAGACCAGCCCCTTCAGTCTGTGAAACAAGCAAAATACAGGAAAGGTTACTCTACACTATCAAGCATGGATTCTTTCTTGCTTGCTTTTTTTTTTTTTTTTTAAATTGGACTTTCAAGACTGACATGTGCTGTTCTTGAATCTTAAAATAGCAACACAGAAAAAGACACCTGTGCCTAAAGTCAGCTATATGTGAATATGGGTATATAAGGAACCAGAAGAAATCCTTAAAAACACAAGTAAAAACTAAACAAAGACCTGTAAAAAAAAAAAATTCACTTTTCTAACTTTTCAGATCCCTTTATAAAGCAGAGGTCAAGGGCAGGGCTAAGAATACTTGCTGTTCTTCCAGAGGACCAAAGTTCAGTTCCCAGTACCCATATCAGGTAGCTCACAACCAGTCTGACTTCTGATCTCTTTAGGAACCCATACACACACACACACACACACACACACACACACACACACACACACACACACACACTCACACACATTCACTCATGAATAGAAAAATAAAAACACGTCTTTTAAGAATGTTTAAAAGACAAGTCCTATAACAGAGGCCAAAACACCACTCGGACTTAACACTAGGTGTGATCTATAAAATAAATTAGGATCTCAAGTACCTGGTACAGTTTAGTAAGTGTCTGGGGAATAGTAAACGGTCATTAAGGATCTTTATCATGTATCATTAATTTTACATTTGTCTTTGTAATTTTTTAATAATACAACCTTAATTCAGTTACAAACTCATTCCTCAGACTCCTAACTTGTTAGTAAAGAAGAACAATTACTTGAGTCTTTGTTTGCTTGTTATATTTATGGGTGCACTGTAACTGTCTTCAGAGACACCAGAAGAGGGCACTAAATCCCATTACAGGTGGCTTTGAGCCACCATGTGGTTGCTGGGAATTGAACTCAGGACCTCTGGAAGAGTAATTGGTACTCTTAACCACTGAGCTATCTCTCCAGCCCCAATTACCCCCAATTACTTGAGTCTTAAAAGTAGGGTTTCTAGTGCTATCATAAACTAATGTTCAACTTATGTACAGTATACTTAGACATTCTTAAGAGATGATACACATGTACTAGGAGTCTCAACATTACAATATATAGAAAGGGCTGTAGCATATATTGCATATACTGCAATTATTCTAGCAACAGATGATAAAAAAAGGGGGGGCAGGGCTATAATTTTCAAGTCTAACTTCAAGGAGTATGAGAAAAACTATACTACATGAATGGAGATGCACCAAACTATCCTGCTGGGTGTGGTATACACCTGTAATACAGACACTTGGGAGGTAGGGGCAGGATGAGGCAGAGTTCTAAGTCGTTAGTTACATATAAAGTTCCAGGCCAGCCTGGACCATATGAGATCCTGACTCAGTTGATCAAAGCACACTATAATTATGAGGACATTCTACCATCTATGTTACATAAATATGAAGGAGCCACTGGGCTTAAAATATGGCTGTCATCATGGAGAAACACTCTTGGCAGAACGAGAGGGCCTCCTTACAAGAAAAGAAGTAGGGACGAGGCAGTCACTTTTCCCTTATCCCTTTGACTCATCTAATTGAGAAAGGAATGCCAGAGTGGTTAAGCTGGTCAGTGTAGTCGGCAGTGAGGTAAGACTAACACCTAGCTCCCATGGCTTCTAGTTCCAGATTTCTTCTGCTCTGCATTGCTACCCACTAAGTTAGATATTAAGTAGTAACACAGCTGATGGTTAAAACTGCACAGCAATCTCCTCGGACACATGTTGCCCTGTTTCAAGTTATTGTTAACTCTGACACCACTTTATATAACATAAAAAATAAGAATGAGTTAACAAGGGTGAAGAGAGAGGAAGATCTACAAAGTAGAAAGATGCCCTTTGTTTTCACTCCTAAAAGAAAAATTATTTCAGGACAAAATAGATACAAAAAATTTATTTAAGACTTCTTGACCAAATATAGACAATAGGAGGTACTTTTAAAAAGAGAATATTTTTGATTCTTATTTTATTTTTCTAAAGATTTTGTACATGATTTTTAAAAAAGTTTTCATGCTTAATTTTTCCATTCTCTGCAATGATAGGACTTTTAGGCCATTCTGCATACATTCTGTAGGAAAGAGCTGAATACAGGTTACTGTAAGAAAATGAGTCCACAGGGCTGGGGTAAGCTCAGTGCTGGATTCTCATCTTGGTAAATGTGCAGCACTTGTCAGTCTCTTCAGGCGCTGTTCTATCTATGTGTTCTAGCTATGATGCTTTTAAATGTTCAATTACTATGTTTCGGCATTTCCAAAAGTTCTGACTCTTAAAAATCTGTTGTCATTGTCTTTTTTTTAATATAATGTATTCTCTTTACATTATCCATACTATTAAGACCGATTGACCCTGTTACTCTCCTTGATAGTGTTTCTATGCATTTTTATGTGAATGAGTTCTTTGGCTGAAAACATGTCTTTCCCACGTGTGCCTGGTACTCTTGAGTGCCACAAGGCAGCAGCAGCTCTGAACCAGATTAACAGGTACAGATTATAAACTGCCAGGTGGGTACCCGGAATCAAACCAAAGAGCAGCTGGTGCTTGCAACCACTAAGTCCATCTCTCCAGCACACAATTATTTTTGTTATTTTTAATCACATGCTTGTGCATATGAGTTGCAGATAGAAGAAGAAACTAGAGGGACAGGGTTCTTTCTATGGGCCTTTTCTATGGGCGCTGGGAACTCAACTCAGGTCATCCAGAAGAACAGTATGTGCTTTTAACATCAAAGCCTTGTCTCTAGCCCCAATCCTTCTGCTCTCTAGGGAAATTATTTCAGTTTTTCATTCATGGTTTATATGCAGTTTATGATATTTATACCTGTATGCTTAATTCTATCCTTCTATTTGCTTTTGTAAGCCTTGATGATGAACTCAGCTTAAGCAAGGCTTTAAAAATTAATCTTGTACTGACAGCATGCCTCTTCAAAGCAGGTCTGTTCCTGCTTCTGCAACTATGTCCAGTCCGGGTTTCTTACCTCTTAAACACTGATTATTTACTTGTTATGGGGATATATAAACAGCCCCCTAATCTGTGTTAAGAGTTATGGCTATAATTTCTTAGGGAAAGATTTACCTGTTTTGACCCAGGAATTATCTAAGTATAAGAGAAGAATTCAGATCAAACTCCCTAATTTGAGAGGGTTCAACACTTCATCTGATGTCTATATACTATCTCTGGTCTTTAAGAGGATACCCATCATCAGTTCAAGCTTCCGTTTCCTTACCTCTCTTCTCCTCTCACCCATTCCTCTCTCTCCTTCTCCCTAACAAGATCTGATACATCACAAGCTTGCATTGAACTAACTATGTAGTCATGGATAAGTCTGATTTGGGACTGTATATGTGCACCACCACTCCTGGTTCATGTGGTGCTGGGATTCAAGCACAGGGATCTCTGCATGCTATAGCAAGCACTCTACCAAATCTAGCCTAGCCCCTAGTTCAGGCTTTTTGGTCCAGTTATTAAATTACTTTTTCTGTTGAATTCTAGAAGGGGAGGAGTATTTTCCTAATGTTCTTGTAATCTTGGCTGCCAAAAATGTTGCTTAATTTTATCAAGTATTTGTGGCTACTATTTTGTAACAGAGGAGTGTTTCGTCTTTTTTTTTTTTTTGACCCACTGTCAGCAATAGAATAATTTCCATATTCCTCTATACACTTTCTGAACTTGCATAGAGCCAAACTACCAAAGCAGTATAACACATACTAGGACATTGAAAAAAAGTGGGAAATATTACACAGATGGTAAGAGGAAGTTTTCTTTGTTTTTATATAAACAGCTAGGTTTCTCTAGATCAAATATTTCAAAGGATTAATTGTGTGTGTGTGTGTGTGTGTGTGTGTGTATAAATAAATAAATAAAGGTCCAAAACACTAAAGTGAAAGAAAAAAAATTTCACCAAAGAAAGTGTCAAAATAACAAAAGTAAAGATCTTACTAAAGACAAGTTACACAATTTAAATTAAGGAAAAGTTACTTGAATAGTCTTACCTCTGAATTAATAACTTTAATCAGGAAGAAAATGTGATATACAGTCTTCGTTAACAGAGAAAGTTGGCGACACCTTTCCAGGTACACTTGTACTGATGGCTCTACCCTTTGCTGCAATTTACTCCAAAACAGAGTGAGTTCCCTTTGAAAAATAAGTGTGAAGGATAAACAGGAGTAATGTAATAATCATGGAACAATAGTGTGCATCAACATAGCCATGACATTTGAAGTTAAAACTGACATTAGACTCCAATTCTATGGATAAAATTATGTCTAAATACAAGATAAATAGCCACTCTGAGTTTCTAAAGAATAAAACTCAGATGCAGTTTCTTACTGTATTAATCAATATTTTTCAATCTCAGAGTAGCTGTCTTTTAATAAGAAAACATATAACACTTAAACAAGTTATATAAAGAAAATCTTTGAGTCACATTTGGAATTTAGACTATGTAGTATAAAAATACAAAGTCTGAGTGCATAACATCTAACAAGGCATAAGAATTAAAAACATACCTATTTAGGATTAGGGTGTACCTCAGGGATAGACCCTTCACCTAGCAGGCCTTCAATTACAGTATCTCCCCAAATAACAGCTCCATAAAGAAAGTATCGTCTACATTAAAACCTATCCAGAAGGCTGTTATTATTAGACGAACAGAACTACCAATGACATTATAGACCCCCAAAGAAAAGCACGCATGGGACACAAAGGTTAAACAAAGAGAAAACTAAATTCTAAGCTTATCTGATGTTAATAACAATGTTTTCACAGAAAATAACTAAAATGATAAATGTGCCAGTTGTCCTCAATTTCTCTTCCAGCCCTCATTTAATTCCCCTGCCTGAGCATTTTCAACAATTGTTCTCAAGAGCAGCTTTTGCTATTTTTTTTTTTCCTGATTCCAGCTCCTTAGCTACTATCCTCTTCACTGCTCACTTACTGGACTAGAACATCTCTGGAGGACCTAGTTAGAAACTTTTGGCAACATTCACGTTTCTAGTTCTTTAGAAATCTCGTCTACTTTGATTTTTCTAAAACCCAATTAATTAGCCCATGATTCCTTTAACAGCTTGTAGTCAATAGCAGGCCACATATTGTTTGATTGGTTCCATAGCAATATCCCTTTAGTGAGGTATACCATTGTAGTCTTCTCAATGACCAATTCTTTAAACCACACATTTCTAAGAATGTTCCTATCTCTAAGCAGTGTGTACTGTGCATCAACAGGGTGGCTGCCATTCCTCCTCCTCCAGCTCTTTCTTTTGAATTCATCATTATCTCCAAATAGCCTAAACTTTTTACTGTACACAAAACAGATGCAGGAAGTTTATTTTACATTTCACTTTTGCCTCAAGCCATACCCAAAGGGAAGGCTTTCTACATGCTAGTTGGATTACTCACTCAGCTAAACTCTATAATTCCACTTCCTTCCTCCCATGTGTCCTCCCTATAGTCATTCTCCAAACAACTCTCAGCTGTGCTTTAACTTCAACTGTGCTTCTGTTATACATCAAGGTTTTTTTTTTTTTTTTTTTTAATTTTATTATATGTAAGTACACTGTAGCTGTCCTCAGACACTCCAGAAGAAGGAGCCAGATCTTGTTACGGATGGTTGTGAGCCACCATGTGGTTGCTGGGATTTGAACTTATCACTTTCGGAAGAGCAGTCGGGTGCTCTTACCCGCTGAGCCATTTCACCAGCCCCCTATACATCAAGTTTTTAATGTTGCCCTTCAGAGTTGGTAAGAGGCAGCTTCTGTGTCATATAAAATTCACTTTGATGTCGTTTTAAACCAATGTAGCAATGATTCCCTAGATATTACTGACTCTCACATTATCTTATGCTCAGAAAATCTACTTGTCCATGAGAAACACACTGTAGTTATCTATGACTTTAAGAGCAATCACCGCTGTATTTAAGATTTAACTTATTTACAAGAAGCGACTACTCAGAAAAGCTTGGTAACTCTGAACTTTAATTGCACAGCCATTTATTTACCTTGCCTGTTCTAGATTCATTCACATGCTATGTGAATGCACATATTCTTAAATGCCAGGATGCTATAATCCAGTTTCTTTAAAGACTACCTTGCCACTGAGTGACAAAAGCTCATCTCAGCTAACAATAACCCAGGGCTGTTATCAAATGTTTCATATTAATGGAAGTCAGAATAAGCTGCAGCCTCCCCAAAGGGTGTTACAGAAGTTTGGGAATGTGCTGGATCAGGAAGCATATAAAGGAAAATACCCAAGCAGTCAGCCAGGAGAATGGCCTCTACAGATATTAAATCGACTGTATTTCCACCTGTAAGTGCTAAGTAGTTCAAAATATGTAGGTGAAAAAATATACTTGGGCTGGAGAGATAGCTCAGCAGTTGAAAGCACTGACTGCTCTTCTGAAGGTCCTGAGTTCAAATCCCAGCAACCACATGGTGGCTCACAACCACCCGTAATGAGATCTGACACCCTCTTCTGGTGTGTCTGAAGACAGCTACAGTGTACCTACATATAATAATACATAAATATTAAAAAAAAGAAAAATATACTCTAATCACATAGGTAGAAAGAACTGAAAATAAATTTAATACTGTCTGATAAAATAAACCTTTTAAATTGTATGGTCCTTAACACAAAGAATTCCTAAAACTAAAATAGGAACTATTTGATAATTAGATTGCATAGAACAGAATACCTGAAAATACACTTTTTGTCTTGGTAAGGAAAAAGATTTTTAAAAATCTCTAAATTATATGAATTTTTTTCTGCCTCCATAACATCCTACTTCACAGTAGCCAGGCCCTTAAAGAAAACCGAGCCCACATCTCCTCTGTGTGTACTTTCTTTTATTCTCTCTCTCTCTCTCTCTCTCTCTCTCTCTCTCTCTCTCTCTCTCTCTCGGGGGGGGGGGGCAGGGGTTGTCACAACAGCCTTCAATGTCACTGTACTTACTGAGGCCACTTGCCCAAAGCAGCAGGTAGCATTGACTAGCGTGCATACATCTCTAGAGGAAGCACAGATCACAGCCATCAGCATGGCCCCCAGCAGCAGCGCACAGTATAGACACCAACACAGTTGGTCTCCTTGCTGCTTGGAGGGGCCAGGTGCACCTCTGTCATCTGTCCTGTCACCAGACTCAGTGGTAATCACGGTCAGTGTTACTGCCAGAGGCCATGGAGATGCCTGTGATCCCTACTACTGCTGGAGGCCATCCTGATTATATGAATTCTTAAAATCTACTTTGTATTCTTATAATTGTTTTTATTTTTTTTAGACAGGGTCTCACTGTGTGGCGTTACCAGGCAAGACTGAAAATCATAAAACTCAGTTTACAATGCCACCAAAGTAATAGGATTAAAGGCTTGTGTCACCCGACCTGACCTTTGTTTACTAATTTAACAAAATCTCCTTTAGAAAGAAAAACAACTCACCAAGCACAGTACATGTCTCCTTGCTGGAGCTGCCGTGATAGAAAGGCAGTACATAAAACAAGGGCGCTTTTCTCATCACCCTCTGATTCTAAGTTACAGATCATTTCTAACGCATCTTTGCAATCAACTTCTGAAATCTATAGAAAAAGGAAACAAAAACAGGTCATGAAGTGGCTTTAGGATATATATATATGTGTGTATATATACATGTACATATACACATATATACATAAACACACACACACACACTAAATTTAATTTTCCTTTTGATACACACAAATTCTTATCAGTAAAACGTATTAAGTTATAAACTATCAAATGATAACTGAGATAAAAACTTGGTAAGTTATTTTTTAAAATAACCACTCTTTATAACTGATAAATATTAATACAGTATTCTGAGAGAGTATTAAAACCATAGGATACCAACTACCTTCAGAAATGCATGAATGTTCAGTAACTACCAGGTGTTAATCATAAGCATCTTTTACCCATTAAATTGGATCCATTACCAGAAGAAAAACAAACCAACCAACCAACCAACCAACCACAGCATTTTCACTGTTACTCTGTTTTTTGTTTTTTTTTTTTTTTTTTGGGGGGGGGGTCGAGACAGGATTTCTCTGTATAGCCCTGGCTGTCCTGGAACTCACTTTGTAGACCAGGCTGGCCTCGAACTCAGAAATCCGCCTGCCTCTGCCTCCCGAGTGCTGAGATTAAAGGCGTGCGCCCCTATGCCCGGCTCACTGTTACTCTTTGATTCACTGATTCAAACCATTACTAAAACCAGAAGACTCAGAGAGTATAGTGGATATAGACTAATAAACTGTCTACTAATGTTAAGGGAAGAAACAACCCAGAATATTGTATACAGCTGTATCACTTTAAAAATAGGCTCACTCATCTCTATTTTGCTTTTCATATAAACTTACTCCAGCTCAAAGCATTGCTGGAGGTTCATACACTCTAAAGGCAACCTGAATCATTTAACCTAATATTTAAAACAAATGTAAGATGTACCACTTAATTATTTATACATATAAAACAGAATTAGACAATGACTTCTACAATTTGCTGTAAAAATAAACAAGGAAAGATTATCTTTTCTTCAGGAAATAGAAAGATTGACCTCCTAATGGTATGCATGAGATGGTAAAGAGAACGGAGGAATGAAGACCATCAGCACCCATGTATCACAGGACTGTGATGGTCTCTTCTGGCTGATCATCTCTCTCATAACTCATCAGATGCAAGGTAAGCAAAAGGATAGGCGTTGTGTGTTTAAGACTGCTATGTGATTTTAAGGTTGATCAGTAGGAATAAGGATGAGGATTGGACTGGGAAACTAGAGGTTTGGCATGGTGGTGCTTGCAGACACATCTCAGCACTCAGGAGCAGAGAGGCAAGAGATTGTAATTTCTAGGCTAGGGTGGATTACAAAACAAAAACAGGAAAGCACTAAGAAAATCATCAACTTCCCTTTTTGTGATCTAACAATGACTTGTTCTTAAAGATGTTAAGAAAGATTTTGTTTTTGTTTATGTGTATTAGTGCCTACATGTACATATATGTACCATACATGTGGCTAGTGCAAGAGACCAGAAGATGGAATCTGTCTGATGGAGCTCTGAAGATGGGAGTCAGGAGTGGTTGGAAACCATCAAGTAGGTGTGGGAGCCAAGTCAAGGCCTTTGCACTCAACCCCTCCCTCAGCTCTTTAGCCTATTAACAACCATTTTAAAATCAGCGTGCACTGGGCAGCTCGCTCTGACCGAATCCTAAACTGCTTCTGGTCAGACACATGTAGCCACCCAGGGAAAAGGCTGAATCAGTTAGACTGTGTGTGTCTGTACCACCTGTGGTAACTCCAGTACAGTAAGAGCAGTCCACTACTCCTGTCAGACAGGCTGTAGCAAAACTTTATCTGTAAGCTACGCCATTTACTCAACCCAACAAACAAGGGACCAAAAGATGTATGTTTATATAATCAATATTTTAAAATAGCTACAATATGTTAAACACAGCGTCAGACATTTCATGTACACTGTAATTATAATTTTCCCACTAGGCAGGGAGTATAATAATTTATAGATAAGAAATTAATTTGCTTACAACAATTAAGAACTAAACCCACAAATCAAACCATATCTGACTGACATCAAAGATCTAAACCCTTATCATTTTATTACATTATCTTTTACAAGAATTTTGTTAATTTTAATTACTCTAACACATTCAACATAACAAATGTCAGTCAGATGAGCTGCAGGTTCTTTTAAAAACCACTTTCATAACATGTTAATAACAGTAATGGGAGCAAACTACTTATTAGGGCCAGCTTCTTCAGAATTAGCACGGATAGTCGACCTGAGAGGCTGCGGGAAGGAAGACACTACCAAAGCTGAGGGTCACTTACCTAGATTGCTTGGAACCAGATATGCTGTACCTTTCAGATTTTTTTTATATTATTTGCATATATACAATGAGATACTGGGTTTGGGATCCAAATCTGCACATAAAATTTCCTTTCCCATCTTATACACATGCCTGAAGGTCATTATCCCATGTAGTATCTTTAGTGTACCTGTGTCTCGCTGTGACCCATAACATGATGGCAGATGTGGGATTTTTCATTGGTGGTATGTCTGTGTTCAAAAAGTTAAGAGATTTGAGGAAAATTCAGACCTCAGATTTGCTAACTCGGGATGCTCAAAGAAATTTAAGCTACTCAAAATTATTAATTTACTAATAGTTAAGATTTTAATATAGGCTTAGATTCAGTCTCATCTCGGAACTCCACATATCTAAGCATATTGCGGTCCTAGAGTGTTAAACATTGATTTTTACTTGTTCAAGTTTTAAAAAATTCATTATCTCTTGAAAATGTCTTTGAATCTCATCAGTTTCTTCTAAAACCTGAATTCCTGTCAAAAGCTCATATGGCACCAACTGAATTATTACTTCCCACAATACCTCCATTAAATTAACTCTTAATATTTAAAGTGTATGTGCTAATTCCTCTCCCTCTATTTATATGTATGTGTGTGTATATATATATGTGTGTGTGTGTGTATATATACACATGTATGTATATGCATATATAAATGTACACAATGTACCAAGTGAAATAGTTCATAACCTTAAAATATACAAAAATTTCAACTAAAAGATCGTATTGCTGTGCTGTTATCCAGTGTGTGCTGACCGTGCTGTGCACTAGCATTCAGAGGAAACAGTTCTGTGGGCCTGCTCCTCTCCTCTCACTCCTACACAGGTTCCAGGAACATGACCCTTTGCTCAAACTTAATTTTTCCCTGATTTGCGAGGAGTTCTCTTAAAAAAATAAATAAATAAAGCCAATAGCAGAGATAAGAGAACTAAATTTAAATTAATGGATGATTTGTGGAAGTAAAATATAACCATTTAAAAACAATTATGTTAAAATTACAAAGCAGCATAATTCAGAAATTAGCAATATATCACCAATTTAGGGACTATGCCCTATTTTTATAAAATAGGCCAAATTTCAAATGTAAGACTGAATAGAATGATCTATTTGTTAAAGATATACCATGCTAAATCCTCTTATAAAGCAGAAATATAATTTTAGAATGTAAATAATGACTTTGTTTTCATATGGTTCTTTGTGCTACTTAATAAAAGTATAAAACATTTAAGTAGTACTTCATGTTTACCAATTATATTTTAAAATATATTGGTTCAATTTTTCATTAATAGTCTCAAGATTACAGTTTGCTCAGCAAAATAAGATTTTGTTTCATACAGAAATTTTAAAGGCAAACATCATCACACCTAAAAAAATGTAAAAACATCATACAACTAGCAAATATTTCCGCGTCAGAAAAGAAGGAATTTCAGAGGACACATTCATTGTCATGGTTTTTTTGTTGTTGCTTTTCTGAATAATTTGTCTCTACCCTATTTACAATATATAGATTGTTTGTTTTAATTTTTTTTTTAAAGACCAGGCACACCTTGGGTTGGCTTTGAACTTGCAATCTTCCTGCTTCAACCCACCCCCACCAGCCGTGTTGGGATTATAGGTCTGTGCTACCATTCACATGTCTAAAATATGTAGATTCTTAGAATCAATTCCACATCGGTGAATTAAATGTATCAGTATACTTGCAAGGATGCAAGGAGGTTCACTTACAAGACACCAATCTAAATATCCACCTGTCTAGTTAAATATGCCACAAATTTATATTATGAAACTGCAGTTATTACATGTAAACAGAACGAATTGGAATGAGGTCAGTAAAACAAAGTGTTGTCAGTTAATGACTGTGTGTTTTAAATATATAAAAATATGTGTATAGGAAATGTGAGAAAAGTATGTAAGTTATATTTCAAAGCTGATTTAAGGAAACTTTGAAAAAACTCTTTGTGCTGGGGGTTTGGTGGTGGGCAAGTGAGTAACATGGCGTCAGCTGGCAGTGGTGACTGTCTGTCTGTCTGTCTGTCTGTCTGTCTGTCTGCCTGCCTGCCTTCACCTGGGCCTCTTGTTCACTGCTGTGCCCAGCTCATCACAGAAGCACTGGGATTAGAGACATGTAAAGGCTTCCATCTTCTGTCTGGGTTCATGGGGTCTGAAATCAGGTTCTCACACTTGTGTGGCAAACACTTCACCCACACTCTCCATCCCAGAGAAAGGGGAGAGAGAAAATGACAACTAGAGAGAAAACAGAAGGGTATTCAAAAAACTCTTCCATGTTTATTCTAAAGACGGAATCAATTGAAAAACTGGAGGTAGGCTAAAGCTGCCAACGGTCCTACTAGCTCTGTCAAGGACCTAAGAAAAGCTCACTACGGCAAGCAAGGAATGAGCATCCTTTCTCACAGCCCCCAAGTCTGACGTCTACCAGGGACAGCAGCTATCACTACTGGGAAATAGTTCATTTCTTGCCCACTGAATCATATAGACAAAAATTTCCTCAGGATTATCAATTTAGACCACTTTTACTTAAATCTATCCCCATATTCTCTAAGGAACATGCTTTTAAAACTCAAATTTTACACACACACACACACACACCAAAAAAGAGGAAGAAGAGGAGAAAAAGGAACAAAAACTGAGAGAAGAGGAGGGATGTATGTGTGTGTGTGTATATATATATATATATATATATATATATATATATATATATATATATATACACACACACACACACACACACACACACACATATACATATTTGTGAACACACTCCCTAAAGGAGGAGTGCCTTTGGGAAAGTTTCAAGGTCCAAGTAACATGACTATTTTCCCTTGGGGCAGAAATAAGAAGACTGGTTGACAAATCAACTTTAAAACATTTTCCTCATATGGGACAAGAAACAATTTCAAATACACTTCTTAAAACAATATTACAAAAGTAATCTATTTCTAAGAAAATGGACTTTCCACAAGGATTTATCCACACACACAAACCCTAAAATTTGATCACTATGATTGACAGTTTTCCTTGGTTGGAGGACACAGAGATCTTAGTGAACCATGTTTATTAACAAGAAGATAAAAACAAAATAAAACCGTTAATTCTCTATGTTTAATAAAAGAAATGCCTAGAATCCCCAGAGAGAATTTTTCTGGTGTATCTCAGAGTAAGCCAGGCTGCTGCTACTTAACTCTAGATAATTATAGCAAGAAGAAATATGAATTGCATATTTCAAGACCTGGTCATTTAAACATCTAGAACCACAGTTTTGAGACTAAAACCTCAGTTCAAAGGTCATCTAACAGCCATAGTCTTAGAGAGTTCTCCACTAACAAGCTTGACTGGTGCAGAGAGACATGGCATTTACTGATTACTGCCTCCCACTGTTTACAAAACTCATTCTGCAGTTGTTGCCAAACACACTTCAGAAGATATTTTTAAATTCTCAGTGTAATTCTCATTTTCAACTAATAGGAAAGTTTCAGGATTAGATTTGCTCGCATATATGGTGATTGAAAAATGCAAATTGTCTGTGAAAATAAAAGAATCGGTAAAGAGAAACAGTTACAGACTAGACAATGTGTAAACTAACAGAATAAGGTCCAAGACTGAAAGCCTATGTTTTACTCCCTTCAGCTTACAGACTGGAGAAACCACTCTGGTTTTCTAATATTCTCACCATATCCAAGAGGCTTCTTTATCATCTTAGTCCAAATCTGTACCATCTAACTTCTTCATTTGCAATCACAGGAAAAAACACACAGCTATTACACACAATCCTTACCCTAATGTGGCAATCATGAGGCACCCATGCTTCTGAACTCTAGTAACAGGCTTCTCAGCCTACTGATAACTGTGCGCTCCATCTTACGTTTCAGCATTCCATTTAAAGTACCAAGCCAAACAGAAAGGTACTCTACTCTTGGCAATTTAGACTGGTATACAATGAAATATAATCATGACTACCTTCATCAACCTTCTCTAATTTCTTCATGTCTTAAAAGACAAACCAACCAATCAACCAGTCCAGAGTCCACTGATTGCTGCCCATGTGTATGTGTGAGGCTCTTCATGGGCACATGGGAATTCCATCAGGGGTCAGCCCCTTGCCCCACCTCACCCGAAGTCTCCCTCACAGCAACTACACACTGCTAATAGCTCCTTAGTAAGAGATGGAACCTGGTGATAATCTGCCCAGTCTATATCAGAATTTTGCCTACCTTAATCTCTACAATTCCTTTATTTCTTTTTACTACTCTGGAGTCAAGATATATAGCAGAAATATAAGACATTTGAAAACAGTGTTCATAGAATACTACACTACTGAATTCTTACAGTTCAATACATTATTGATTTTTATCTTAATTATTTAAACACAAACTACTATATCAACTTTTAATTTTAAAACTGAATGTACAAAAATATAGAATTTCCTTTTGGGTAATGATTATACTTCTAGAACTTTGCAAGTTCTACACTTGAATACAAATAAAATATAAACAGTCTTAAAAAGAAACTTAAATGTTATTTATATAAAATAGGCAAATAACACTTCATTTTTGAATGGTATATTTTGTTATACAGCATGTATCTATTTAAATACAGTCTACATATACAGAGATAATTTATATGACTTCTATCTAGTCCTATTCTTCTTGTTAAATTAGTCAGTTAAAAATACTCTTAGGTATCCTGATGTCAAATAAAAATGAAGTTATGACATGAATACTGCCATTAGCACCACTGCCATGGCACTGTTGAGGGCACTGTCTGTCCCATACGATTCCAGTTGCCCTTACCCACAAACATACCACAGTATAGACAAATGTGCTCCATTATTTACAAACAAAGAAGTCCAAAACATTCTAATCTAAACTTAATTTATCTACTTTAAAAAATAATTACTAACAAAAAATATACTCACCTCTTCAATTAGTTTTTCACTTGGAGATGATGTGCAAAGACAGACAAGGTAAGTTTGTTTAAAACTACCTTTTGTACCAATCTCAGGATGATCAGAACACAGCTTTGCTAGAGCGGTTGCTTGACTTAACTGATTTGTTTTGATTAGATGTTTAATTCTCATATCCAACAAGATGGGACCCTCAAAAGCTAAAAATTCATTCACTTAAAAAAACAAGACATAATATATTATTAACATTTGGTAATTCATTTGCAACACAAATAAATACTTAAAAAAATTTTTTTAAGACACAGAAACTCAAACTCTTCCCTTTTAGCAAATTTCTACTACTGTCAGTAAGGATATCATGCAATATTCGACTTTAAAAGTAAAGGTAAATCATACTGCCCACCTTGTAGCAGGGTCTTACTATATTGCTTAGGATGTCCTGAACTCTCTATGTAGTCCAGGCTGGCTTACAACTTGTGACCTGCCTGTTTTAGTTGCCTAACTGTTAGGGTTATAGAAATGTGATACCATAACAAGCTTGCCAACTTTTAAAGTCATAGCAAATGTTTTTGTACTTAAGGCCACATTTAGAATGGACTGAAAGGGTTTTTTTCCCCCCTTCTTTTTTTTCTTTTTTGGAGACAGGGTCTCAACAGTGTAGCCCTAGAAGGTTTGGAACTATTAGATGAGGTTAACCTTGAATTCATGGAGATCCTCCAGCCTCTGCCTTCAGAGTAAAGATGTATACCACAACTGGCTTGAATAAACTTCTTGCTTATACAAATATTTCTGCATCAAATTCTTTTAAAATCATAGTAAATCTCCCAATGCAGTTATTCTTTTTGTTTGTTTTGTTTTTGGTTTCTCCATGTAGCTCTGACTGTCCTAGAACTCACTCTATAGACCAGGATGGCCTCTACCTCCTCAGTGCTGGGATTAAAGGCATATGCAACCACTGCTGGGCCCAATGCAGTTCTTAAACAACCCAAAGCACCACCCAATCACCCATTAATCATTACCCATGTAATAATAAAGGGTATTTGGACAGTCTAGAATAAGAAATTCAACAAATACTTGGTTTAACATTAACAATGTACTTATTCTTTTACTTAGTCTTTTTCAGTCTAAGACTATCTTTTTAATTGATGTTTTAAAATAAAAATCTGCACAAAAAATAGTAAGAAGGGGGAAAAGTCTGCCAAAGGAAAAATCCATTAAATGCACTTGAGATTTTACTTATTTTAACATATTATGGCTAAGACACTTAAGTAAAATAAACTTCTATTCTTCTTGAGCCTGTGCTCTTTTGGTTCTCTAGAATATGGAGTCATTTTGCACCTGCAAACAAGAATTAATGTTTTAGCAAGTATGAATTCAAATACTTCCCTTAGATTTCTGTACCTGGGTAAAAATCATGTTTAAACACTTCTTTCTTGCCTTTAGAAAATTCCTAATATGGACTGGTGAGATGGCTCAGTGGTTAAGAGTGCTGAATGCTCTTCCAAATATCCTGAGTTCAAATCCTAGCAACCACATGGTGGCTCACTACCATCCGTAACAAAACCTGATGCCCTCTTCTGGAGTGTCTCAAGACAGCTACAGTGTACTTACATGGATGGATGGATGGATGGATGGATGGATGGAAGGAAGGAAGGAAGGAAGGAAGGAAGGAAGGAAGATTCCTAGTAACCAGTAACTGAAACGTTCTGTAGCTGAAACACTGTATTCTCTAAATGTGATTTCATGAAAGAAGTGTCCAGTGAGTAGCTGAGAGATGGTCTTTCTTTTCCCATTCAGGTCCTGCCTAGAACCTTTATTTAGTCTACCTTTCTCTGCTCTCCTAGAAAGCCACGTCCATGAAGCACTGTGACTGTGACTCTTGAGTACCTAAGTCACAAATACTTAAACAATAACACAGAATTACACATTTACCTACAGTCACTTAATCTTTACACTGAACTAAAAGGAGGACATTATAAAGACTTTGTCTCAAAAGAAAAAAGAAGAAGGAGAAGGGAGTGAGGGGGAGAAGAAAAGGAGGAAGAAATAAAGATATTTTTAAGAGATAAATAAACCACAGCACAAATACTGATGTATGTAAAACAATTTGTTCCACTGCTCTTGATTTTCTCACAAAAAAACTGAGGCCAACTTATTTATTACTAAGTGTACACTCTCATGCCAGGTTTAACAGCTGTTGTTGTCACGTCTGTGATACAATGCTCCCGAAGGATGACTAGTCAGTCACAGACAAAGGAAGTTCCTGCTGGACAAGATAGTAACATGTGGAAGAGTAACACTTGAAAGGCTGAAGCAGGAAGGCTGGCATGTGCTGGAGGTAAGTTCTAGACCCATCTGGGGTATACAGAAAAACCCTATCTCAAGAAAGCAAATGAGAAAATTCCCACGGGGGAGGGGGGTAATATACTATACAATATGTAACATATCCATACCTACATCTACTTAACTATGTTCAACTCAGAAACTAAAGAATCAGCCGCAAAAAAACAAAAACAAAACAAAACAAAACCATAAAACAAAAACTTCTATGAATAAATTACTAATACATCCAATTAATTTATTCCTCCGGCTATTCATTTCCTTCTACTCTATCACCGATCACTGACTAACCCCATCCCACATCACTAGCCATTGTAAGGGGCCTCCTAATTCTCATGGAGGACACTAAAGCCTTTAGCTGCTGCTATTTGTTTCAACTTTTTAAATTTATTCTGGTAATTTTATACATGTATATATTTTGGATATATTCATTCCGCTTCATCCTTTCCCATTCCAACTGGAATGTTGTTCCAACAAATAGTTTTTCTATTTTCATGTCTTAAAAACAAAACCAAAAGGGCTGGCGAGATGGCTCAGTGGTTAAGAGCTCTGACTGCTCTTCCAGAGGTTCTGAGTTCAAATCCCAGCAACTACATGGTGACTCACAACCATCCGTAATGATATTCTGAAGTGTCTGAAGATATCTACAGTGTACAGTATATTTAAGACAAATAAATAAATCTTAACAAATAACACACACACACACACACACACACACACACACACACAGATGAAACACTTTTAAACCTCTACTGACAGGTGGAGGCAGTACTGTCCTTCCTTGACTGAGCAGTTAGTGGAAGGTGAACAGCTCCTGCAGAGGAAGGAAACTCCGTTTTTTATGGTGTGGGCACTAATAGATCTCCCTTCACCCCCAACAAAGCCCACTGTGATACTGACATAAAACAGGCACACAGATCAGGTAACAGAACGGAATTCAGGAGAAACTTTATCACCTACGATCAAATGATCATCAAAAAGTATTCTTAAGATACAACTCAATGGACAAAGAAGAGTCTCTTCATCAAATAGTGCTAGAAAAACCAATCCACATACAAAAAGAGTGATGCCAGACCTTTAATCTTGTACCATTTAAGAAAATTAACTTTAAAAGTATTAAACATCTGAACATAAAACTTAAAACTGCACAACTTCTATAATAAATCATGGAAAAAATTCTAAATGACATTGTATTTTGAAATTATTTCTTAGCTATTACACTAAAGAGACAGGCAATGAAGACAAAAATCAAGCAGGAGACTGTCAAATTTCTGATCATCAAAGAGAATAGTCAATAAATTGAAAAGGTAAATGACAGAAACCATTTACAAAGCACACCTGTGATAAAGGACTACTCTCCAAAGACAGACCTTATAGCTCTGATACGTTCTTATTGAAATGGCGATGCAGTAAGGAGCTCTGTCTCTAAATATGATATGCAAACAACTAATAAGCATATAGAACATTAAAACTTAATTGGAAAAATGAAAGCCACTTCATAACAGCAGACTAGGCTAATGAAAGAACTAAAAGGGCTGGTGACAACATGGAGGAGTAAACAGTACAGCAGTCAGGCAACAAACCATCATAAAATTCATCCATTTTCGGGATAGTACCGCAAAAGAACAGAAAGCATAGCTTTGGAGATAGTAGTACTCAGGTTTATAGCAGAAAGTGCTAACTAGTTTTATGCCACCTTGAATTAGGCTAGAGTCATTTTGAGAAAGGAAACCTCAATTGAGAATAGAATGCCTCTGCTGAACTGGGCTGTAGGGCACTTTCCTTCTCAGCCTACATGTTCCCACCCCTAGGTTTGTGGGTCTGGGAGCTAAAAGAAAGCAGGCTGAGCAAGCCAGGAGAGAAAGCCAGTGAGCAGCACCTCTCCAGTAAGCAAGCAGCACTCCTCCATGGCCTCTGCTTCATTTCCTGCCTCCAGGTTCCACAAGCTATAGGATGAAATAAAGTTTCCTTTGAGGAAGGAAGGAGAAAAGAGAATTGCTGAATTTGAGATTCAATAAAAGGCTGACAAGCTGACAACTATTATTTCACTAGAGAAGCACAGGAGGGAAACGCTGAAGAATTCAGTGTGGCAAAGTTTTGTTTTATAATTACATTTTTATATTTAAGAATGGTAGATAGAGGGGCTGGTGAGATGGCTCAGTGAGTAGGAGCACTGAGTGCTCTTCCAAAGGCCCTGAGTTCAAATCCCAGCATCCACATGGTGGCTCCCAACCCCCCCCCCCCCGTAATGAGATCTGATGCCCTCTTCTGGCGCATCTGAAGACAGCTACAGTGTATATATGTATAATAATAAATAAATCTTAAAAAAAAAACAATAGTAGATAGAGAAGAAAAGCAAGTTCATGTCTAAAGATGTGCAACAAGTGTCAGAGCTCAGTGCTAACATGTACAAAGTTAGTAAAACTAAACCCCAAAATGAAAATCATTCAAAATATTACAGCACTAAAGCTGACGGAGATGGTGCAGGGAGGGGCCTGCTGCTTACAAGTAGGTATTGCTTATTATAAAAGGAGAAGTCATCTCTTAGGAACTGTAGTAAGACTAACTTAAAACAACAAAGAGATGGGGGCTGGTGAGATGGCTCAGCGGGTAAGAGCACCCAACTGCTCTTCCGAAGGTGATAAGTTCAAATCCCAGCAACCACATGGTGGCTCACAACCATCCGATCTGGCTCCCTCTTCTGGAGTGTCTGAAGACAGCTACAGTGTACTTACATATAATAAATAAAATAAATCTTTTAAAAAAAAAAAAAAAAACAAAAAAAAAAACAACAACAACAACAAAGAGATTAATGTGAAACTGATAAAAACTGAAATTAATGTTCAAAATGAAGCTGATGGTGCATTTTCAAAGCAGCAGAAAGGAGATGTTTTCCTAAATACAAGTCTGAGAATGGCTTGTGACTAATTAATTCAATCATGTAGGTTATAATTTTTAAATAAATTATCTCAAAACACATGAAAAACCCATAGGTAAGACACGAACCATGACATCTAGAGAAAAATACACAAGGAAAATCTCTATGATGTTCTATTTGCTGGTGATGTTTTCAATAAAAACATAAAACAACATGACTCATAAGAAGGAGCACGAAGGAGCGGGCCTTTAATGGTGAGACCTGCTCTATCAGTGGCTGTGAAGAGGAAGGCTAAGAGGGTGGAAGAAAACACACCCACAAAACGTATGACAAAGCATTTGTATGTCACAACTGTTAATATTCAACAAGAAAACAATAGTCCAAAAAGTAGGCAATGATGCGAATTGATTTTTTTATAAAAATAAATACAGATGACACATGTACATTTTTAAAAGATATTGAATATCATCAATCACCGCAGAAACACAAATTAAAATAAAATATTGTGATATCTCCAAAATATCCACAAGATGGCTAAAATATCCAAACCAGACAACTGCTAGTAAAGATCTAGAGTCATAACAATTATCTGACAAAAATACAAAATTCTATATAAGCATTTTATTAGACAGTCTAGCAGTCTCTGAGAAAACTAAACAGACTTTTCCACCAAGCTACTCTAACCAAACTCTAAGGATTTACCTAACTCATGTGGAAACTCACGAAAACTTATATATAAGCATTTACAAGCAGCTTTGTTCAAACCACTAAAAAATGATGGTGGCCAGGAAGTAAATGAATCATAGTACATATGTACAACCACATACTAATCAGTAAGAAAAGGGTTAACTAGTATGTCACACAAAGACACAGGGAAATGTTGGACGTATACTATTATGTCAAAAACACCAAATGGAAAAGGCTGCAGCACAGAAAAGGCCAAACTACAGGCAGCACGGGATCCGTAGTTGTCAAGTTTTGGTGACAAAGGCGAATGGGTGATATATAGATATCTTTTTTAGAACAGTAAAACTATTATGGATGATATATAACACAGTTTCTGACTTTATAAAACTTTAGAGCAAAAGGAATGAATGTTAATGTATTTGGATTCCAAAATTTTGGAGGCACAATAGTCCAGGATAGACTGGAATGTGACAAATAAACCTAATGGCGGCACCAACTACAGCTTACCTGCCTACCACGAGGCAGGGGCTTGTGAGTTCCACTACTGAGAAAAGACAACTCAGGAGGGAGTCTAAATATGTGACCAATGTCTACAGATCCCACACTAAGAGATGAAGGGACGATAACTTAGAGTGTAGTGACGCATTAGTACCGTAGCATCCTATGCTCATAAATGTACTACACAAAGACTAGCTTATTTATATGTGTGCATCTGTCCACATAATGGCTTCTGATACTATTCTCCAATAAAAGGAACAAGGGAAATATTCAAGACAACCCTGGAACAGGAGAAAATAAGGAAGTAGCTCATATAGAACAAAAAGCTCACAATGCTAGGGTTATATCAATGCAATCAGGAATATTCTCTCCAAAAGCTACAGAAATTTGAGCAATAAAATACTGTAGCATTAGACTAAAATCAAAATGTTTTTAAAGTGTCCATGAGTACACACTAATATTAGGTAAATGAGCAAGCAAGTAAATGGGGAAGACATAAATATCTGCACAATTCTGAACATGGATTTTCCTCTCTCGAGAAGGCAGAGGATAATTTCCTACCTCTTTTTTTTTTTTTTTGGGGGGGGGGGGTCGAGACAGGGTTTCTCTGTATAGCCCTGGCTGTCCTGGAACTCACTCTGTAGACCAGGGTGGCCACGAACTCAGAAATCCTCCTGCCTCTGCCTCCCGAGTGCTGGGATTAAAGGCATGCACCACCACGCCCAGCTAATTTCCTAACTCTTAAGTGTGGGATTTACGAAGAAACATCCTTGAAAGGACACAGCATGGGAGGAAGATCAAGCTCAGAGTACGGAAAACTGACGCACTGTTCAGCTAGGCAGATTGTCAAAGGTCTTCAACAATGGTTAAGTCATGCTGATGTGTGTGATAACAGAATGGTATTGTCCCCGTCTGTGGTCCTTCCTCCAAAGTCCAAAGCCCCATGTGATCATAGAACACTGAACAAGTTTCAGTGAAGACATTGCACAAAATATCTAAACCAGCACTCTCAAAACCATCAAGTTTGTCAAAAAGGGTAAAGTCTGAAACACTATCATACCAGAAGGGAACTTGGAAAGATGACTAATGTAGTGCAGTGTACTGGCTTGGATCCTGGGACAGAAAAAAGAATGAAGCACTGGACTTCATTAAAAACACAATATTTATACTGCCTTATTAATTTTGTTCAATGTACTATACTAATGTAAGATATTAACATCTCACAATCATTCTGTAAATGTGTAATTTAAAAATGTGTAATAAGGGCCGGGCGTGGTGGCGCACGCCTTTAATCCAGGCACTCGGGAGGCAGAGGCAGGCGGATTTCTGAGTTCGAGGCCAGCCTGGTCTACAGAGTGAGTTCCAGGACAGCTGGGGCTATACAGAGAAACCCTGTCTCGAAAAACCAAAAAAAAAAAAAAAGGTGTAATAAATGAGCCTGGCACTGAGGCTCGCCAGTGTTATCCCAGCACCCAGTAGGTAAAGAATTACAACAAATTGGAGGCCAGCACATCTCAGAGAAAAAAAGCAATATAAAGAAGTAATAGGTGGTGGCACACGCCTTTAATCCCAGCACTTGGGAGGCAGAGGCAGGAGGATTTCTGAGTTTGAGGCCAGCCTGGTCTACAAAGATGAAGTCAAACTGAACATCTTGCTTAAGAGAACTCTGAACAGTGATTATGGTCTTTCACCAAATACTTAAGAGAAAAGTAGAGATAAAAACAACTGAGAGCAGCTAAGAAGCCAAGAGTATGATGTGAGCACCTGTGCTACTGAATGCAGCCATCCCCACCCAGTACCCATACACAGCCTGAGGCAGACTAATAAGCAGGTACAAGCAGGTACTTACCAACCAGTTCTGGATTTTTTTTTTTTTTTTTTTGAGACAGAATCCCAGAATAAGGTTCAGACTGGTCTTCAGTTCAGTATGTAGCCCATGCTGTTCTCATTATTTAAGATCATTCTCCCTCTAAACTGGTAGAATTACAGGTATATACTATCATGGTTGGCTTTAAGATGCCTTTTTATGGTTATAACTAAGGACCTTGATTAAAAAGCTATCTGATAGATCTGCTATTGATAAAACTGGGAAAGAAAAATAGCTTGAATAATAAATACAGTGCCCAAAGGAACTTGCTAAGTGGCGGGGGGGGGGCGGGGGGGGGGCAGGATGGATGGAATACTGAAGTTAGCTTTACAACATTATTCATGGAGGACTGAAGAAAAAGCGCAGCAGTTAAGAGCACGTGCCACCCTTCCAGATGCCCCAAGTGTGGATCCCAGCCCACATCAGCCTCATAAAAGCTCTTGGGGATCTAATGGGGCTCTTCTGGCCTCCACAGGCGGACTCCCACATAAATAAAATTAAAATACATCACTTATGTATTTTAAAAAGGTTTAAGAATGCAGACTGGGGCCATAAAGAGCAACAGTGAGTAGGCTGAAGGCTCTGCAGTTAAGAGTTCACACCCTCTGGCAGAGAATCTGAGCTCAGTTTCCAGCAGCCACACAGGGGTGCATAACTATCTAACTCTAGCTCCAGAAAATTTGAAACCCCTGACCTCCTGGGGCACCCATATCCAGAGGTACATATACACAAATAAAAAACTGAAAATAAATTTTAAAAGGAAAACCAATTTTGTATGACTAGTGATTACAATAACTTTCCAAAAACATAACTGCCATCATACTAACTTAAGTATACATTACTACAATGAACAGGGTGACCTAAAGCTCACCATATCATATTTGGGGTACAAACGAAGTGCAACAGAATGATTCAGTAGAAGGAAAACATATTAACTAAAGATGAGAAATCATGACAGCAGATGTCCATGCCACATCAGGATTTTCAGACTATATTAAAAACAAAACTAAGCAAGAAAATTATAGTGGCTTTAAAAAATATCCTATGTTGGGGCCAGGGAGATGCAAAGCTCTCTGTTCAAGCATGGAGGTCTTCAGACTGAGCCTTAGCACCTATATTAAAAGTTGGGCATGGTGGTATATGCTTATAATCTCAGTGCTGGAGAGGAGGAGATAGATTCTTAGAACTCACTGGCCGTCAGTCAGTCTAGTTGAATGATGACCTAAGAGTTCAAAAGGAGAACCTGTCTCAAAATATAGACGCTCCTGCTCCTAAGGTACGACACTCAACATTATTCTCTTGCTTCTACAGGTGCTGGCATACATGTCCATTGATAACTATACAATATATGTGATTTGTGAAACACACACACACACACACACACACACACAAAAACTGCAGACTTTGGATGAAGCTCAAATGGTAGAGTGGTTTTTTCTGACTTAACAAAAATGTGTTTAGCAAAATGCTACTGAGAAGCTAATCCTTCACTGGCTACAATTTACTTTTATTAGGCTAGTTGTAATAGGATATAATCCTAGAGGAAGTTCAGGACCAAACATTAATTCTTATCTCTGCTTCACATCACTAGAGATGTGACTCAGAAGACAAGCCATCTTTTGAAGCCTCCACCTCCTCATCTGTGAAACAGACAAGGAACCCTGCCTCTATCAGAGGACCATTTTAAGAGTTACATTAAGTGACACATAGAAATACACACCTGCATGCAACTATGAACTATATTCAAAATAACTTGGTATTAGAAATGAAGCATATCGGCGTTAACCTTTTAGAGAGAAATACAGTATGTCAAAAGCAAAAAAAACTAAGACTCACTACTCTAAAATTGTTGTTGTTGTTTTAGGTGATAAGGTTCAGTCAGAAGGGTGACTTTTGACTCTAACTCCAGCATTAAGCCTGAAGTTCCAGGCCACTTTCAACTATACAGTGAGATCCTGCCTAAAACACCAGCAGCAGCAGCAGCAGCAGCAGCAGCAGCAGCAGCAGCAGCAGCAGCAGCAGCAGCAGCAGCAGCAGCAGCAAGTAAGCTCTACTCTCCATTCCTCTAAGGTCTGAGTACTACAAAGACCTGGATGTCTTCGAGGGAAGGGTAGCACTCCAGCAATCAGGAAGGCATGGCCAAGGTGGCAGAAAAAGGAGGAAACCACTTGTCTGAAGAAATGTTTAGAGATGAACAGAAATGCCTTCTGGTAAATTTCAAAAATATCACTAGAGAAGATTAACACTGGCTTACGGTCCCAGACCTTACTGTCACAGAGCAAACTACCTAGACTTTGCCAACAGTCACTAGGAAAAAACAGCAATGATGAAAGAGGTAGAGAGAAATAACTGTATGCCCTTCCTACTGGACATGCTAATTTCTTGTCACTCCAGCTAAGTATCGATTCAATACCTTAGGGTTTAGGGGAAATCTAAACAAATGTCCATAGGTAATTCCTTTTTTCTTATTTTACTTACTTTGGAGAAAGGGTCTCACTATGCAGCCCTGGCTGGCATGAAACAATCTACATAGGCCAGGCTAGCCTCACACAAAAGTGTGCACTTGTGCTGGTCAGCAATTGCACTGCTTCCTGGTGTAAGCACTACAGCACTCTCAGTCAGTGCTGGTGTTAGTACCTGTGCTGGTCAGCAATCGCACTGCTTCCTGGTGTAAGCACTACAGCACTCTCAGTTAGTGCTGGTGTTAGTACCTAGGAGTGGTGCTTAGCTACCTACTTCAATGGAATACCTGCCAGTTGGAATAATCTTTATTGCCTAATAAAACTGATTCATAACACACAATAAAACTGAACGGTGATCTGAAAGAATTAATCTTAGCATCAGAATACTGAAGAGTCCCTCAGAGAATGCGTGCTCTCTTGAGGAAAATCATCCACGACCTTACTTCTGCTCGTCATCTGTTAAATGAGTTCATCAGTACATATAAATGATGGCTATCTGCCAGAGCACTGCAGAAAGAACTCTTCTGATGAAAAGAAGTTAAAAAAAAATTGTAATTTGGATTATTCTAAATTCCTATAAATATATCTTCCCCCACAAAACTCTGTAAGGCTTTAATTTAAAGCCTTCACATAAAATTATACGGGCCTCATTTGATACATCTTGAGAAGAGTTATATCCAAACAAATGTAAATATTTGTTTTTCATAGGCTAAGGACTCTGCTTTTCTCTCTCTCTCTGGAAATTTACCTTTCTCTTTATCCAGCGGTTCCTGGGAGAGTATAGTGGACAGCACTGCGTTTTTCCACACCCCAGTCTCCTGAGCTAGAGTAGCTAGGAACTGCAGTTCACAGCTGCCGCTCTCCATCAGCGTCTCATGCGCTACCTACAACAGTGAATAAACACAGCATTTAGATGCTTTAAAGTGTAATTGAATAAGCAAAACCAATTAAACTACATCTGTGGTAAATAAGTAAGTAATCTCACCTGCACCAAGGTCTGAAATTGTTCCCACTGTTTATCTGATAGCTCAACAGGCAGGCACAGTAAAAGTTCAACACAGCTTCTAAAACAGAAATGGATACAAATGATTATTGAAAATAAGGCAAAAATCAATAATCCTACTGTTAAGTCTTTATTAGTTATTTTAAATAAATCTATTTTAAATTAAATATTATAAGACCTGAGCCATAAAGTTTAAGAAAAAGTTAATTATTTGATTCATTTTTCAAAGTTCTACTCACAATGCCAAGCGTTCCAGAACCAAGGCTACACTTTCACACTCAGAGGTAAGGTATGGTCGAGCTTTAACGTAACTTTGGATGGCCACTGTGTATACCTCCAGTAAAGGTAAAGGGTCTTCTGAAGTTTTCCATTTTTCTGCATATTCAAGAAGTGTCTGTTTTGGAAGGAATAATAGAACATTCAAATGTAAATTAAAAAAAAAACATATACTGACTAGTCAATGATGTTTTTCTAACTGTTTTGAACAAAAATGTCTCCAATATGTCTCCAACATGGTTGTATCTCATGCTGGCAGCCAAACTCGGTAATGTATCAATTTCCCAAATCATACTTGTTTTGAAGACATGGAGTCATGCCATAATTAAAGGAGAAAGAAAAACTTTCTATGTTATAATCAAACTAAAGGAATTCATGCCCAAACAAAATAGTTCTTCAGAGAATACTATAAGGAACAGGTAATACTGAAGAGGGAATTGGCACAGGCAAGAGAAGAGACAACAGAAAGAATAAAGGAAACCGTAGCGACTGAATACCAAGGGCTACAGCATCTGCACGTGCACACATACATACCCTACTGAAAAGAACTCTAAATACTGATGGTCTCAACTAGCCAATGAAAAAACATGAGATGAATGGATTAACAAACAAAATCCAGAGCAGGCCTGGTAGCAAAGGCCTTTAATCCCAGGAGGCCGAAGCAGGAGGATCTGTGAGTTTGACCAGACTACTATCCACAGCCAGTTCCAGGACAGCGAAGACTACAGAGACTGCTCCAACAAAACAACAACTACAACAAAAACCAACTTCCTGTTATTTACAAGAAACTTTAAAGATACCTTAAAGACAAAGGCTAGAAGAAAGTATCCCAAGCAAATGGGACCAGGAGGAAAGGTGTCACTATCCTAATTTCTGATAAAACAGGCTTCAAGCCAGGCGTGGGGGAGCACGCCTTTAATCCCAGCACTTGGGAGGCAGAGGCAGGCGAATTTCTGAGTTTTAGGTCAGCCTGGTCTACAGAGTGAGCTCCAGGACAGTCGGGACTACACAGAAAAACCCTGTCTCAAAAAACCTAAAAACCTAAAAAACAAAACAAAAAAAAAACCAAACAAACAAACAAAAAAAAAAACCTGGCTTCAAATGAAAATTAATCAAAAGAGATAAAGAAGGCACTTCATCCTAATCAATGAAACAATTAACAGAGAAGACATTACACTACTAAACGTATATGCACCAAACTCTGGGACACCCAATTTCATAAAACAAACACTGCAGGAATTAAAGATGGATTAGCTCCAATTCAGTACAGGAAGTGATTTCAATACCCCATTTTCTCCTATACATAGATCCAGAGAACATAATTAAATGACACCAGACATCAAAAAGACCTAACAAGTATCTACAGACTATTTCATTCAAATGCCAAAGAATACACATTCCACTCAGGAGCCCACGGAAGCTTTTCTAAAATGGAACATATCCTGGTACATAAAACAAATCTTAAGTCCCAAAAAAAAACCTTGAAACAATTCTGAATTCTGTGTCCTATCTGACTACAATGTAATAAAGGTTTAAAAATTCAACAGCAAATGAATGTCTGGTAACTATACAAACTCATGGAGATCAAACAACATATTACTAAATGATAAGTGGACCAAAGAAATCAAGAAACACTTTAAGATCCTAGAATTAAAGGGACCCGAAAGCACAAGTGAGCAGACGCTCTGCAGTGTTGTTCTGAGGGAGCTGGATCTGTAGGTGCCTACGTCTAAAACTCAGAGAGCGCACAGATAAATGACTAAATAGTATAACTCAGGAATTTGGAAAAAAAGAAGAAACAATAAAAGTCAGAGTATAAATTAATGGAATAAACACAAAGAAAACATTATAAAGAATCAATGAATTAAGAAGCTAGAGGGGAGGGTAAGTATGATCAGCAGCCCCTTGAGCTAATTAACCAAAAGAAAAACAGAACCAAAAATCAACAGAATTAGAGATACAATAGACACACAAAAAACCCAGAATATTAATAGTTTTTAAAACTATACCCATTTAAATTAGAAAATCTAAAAGAAATGGAAACCATGGGAAACTGTGGAAGAAAAATCCAAGAAGAGCTCAACATCTTGAAGAGACCTATAAAAAAGAAGGAGATCAAACAGTAATAAAAAGCCTTCCTCAAGGCTGGAGAGATGACTCAGTGGACAAGAATACCTGCTCGCTCTTCCAAAAATGACCAGTATTTGGATCTAACCTCAAAGCTTCCTGTAATCATAATTCTTGTGGATCCAATGCCCTCTTCTAGCCTCTATAATGGTGCTCAAATGCACATGTACATACATACAAACAGAAACACATAAATAAAAAACAAACATTTTAAAGTCATCTGAGCCTAGGTCCAGCAAAATTCTACCAGTATTTCTACAATACTTCTTAAATTGTCGGGCTGGAGAGATGGCTGAACAGATAAGAGCACTGGCTGCTTACTCTTCAGAGGTCCTGAGTTCAAATCCCAGCAACCACATGGTGGCTCCCAACCATCTGTAATAGGATCCAGGGCCCTCTTCTGGTGTGTCTGAAGACAGCTACAGTGTACTCATATAAATGAAATAAATAAATCTTTAAATTATCAAAAGAGAAACAGAAAGAGTATTTTTAAATCTTCTATGAAGGCAGTATTATGCTAATAACCAAATTCACATAAAGAAACAACAGAAAACTACATGTCAATATCCCTGATGAACAGATGCAAAAATCCTCAATAAAATACTTGTATGCTTAATATAGGCATCAAAGATCATTTACCTTAAGTTGGCATTATCCCAGAGATAAAGGGATGATTCCACATATGTAAATTAGTAAAAGTAATAAAATAACACAAATGGGCAAAAATCACATGATCATTTCAACAGATGCAGAAAAGACATCTAACAACAGCCACTATGCAGTCCCCTTTACTGCACACCCACAGGCTTGGGCAGTCAGATGAAAGTCAGGTGTCAGTGATGAGCATAGCAGTGATCCTACCCTACATACTACAGGGATGCAGTGTAACAGGCCACACGTATGTGTCCCATGCTGTGCTTATGGACTAGAGCCCCACACCATGGACTCAGTGAGCTCAGGGCCCTTCTGCAGACCGTCATCAGGCCCAGTAACTTCTTAGGATAGAGGAAGACTGGAAATAAATGGGACAAAGTACTTCACTGAAGGTGCAGAGCTGCTTGAGTTGGTGTTGGATGTCGCGCGCCTACCCTGACCAGCGGGAATAAGACACACAACAACCAGATTTCTCCTCAGGACAGTTTACTCAGGAACTTGACGTGGCCAATGGTGCTTGATGAATGGCAAAAGGCCGGCCCAGAGCCTCCCCGGAAGCAGCTACTTAAGCCCTGTCATGGCCAATTACCGAGCTGCCCCGTGGCTCTCACGTGACTACACCAGGTGTTCTCGGGCTCAAAATCAAACAACAGCTGACACTGTCTAATGCCAATTTAAGAGTTGTTTATGCCAGTACAGCTGAGTCGGTCGATGCCGTCTTTAAAGAGTGGTTGAATGGCTCCCTACAGTTGGACACTGAGAGGAAGGAAGCTGAGAGCTGTGACTGCCTGGAGGGCTTTTTGGCTGACACAGTCCCTGGGTGGGGGGACTGGCTGTGAGGTAAGAATCCTTCCTTATCAGCAAGATCAGAGAGGAGTATCCAGAAAGAATCATGAACACCTTCAGTGTAACACCTTCCCCCAGGGTGCTGGACACTGGTTGAGTCCTATGGTGCCACCCTTTCAGTCCAACAGCTTGTTGAAAACATACATGAGATCTATTGTACGGATAATGACATGTGACTGGCTTATCATATCTGCTTAGAAGCCTAAAGCTGACCATCCCTACTTATAAACCACCTATTTGCTACCACAAACAAGTAGGGTAATCATTTGCCTGCAAAACTGGTACCCTCTTCCTGCCAATACTTCTTCATGCCTGGCTCTGTCCCCTTGACCAATTGGGAGGTCAGCAGTACCCCAGGCTGACAGTGCCTGAGCTCACCCAGCAGATGTCTGATGACAAGAACATGATGGTTATCTGTTCCTCCCATTGCCTTGTACTGCTATGGGTTCTAACTGACAACTACCATGTTCGAGTACCACGTGGACATGAAGGAGGTGCAACAGACGCTTCACATGCAAACATCAACAGCAGTGACCTGATGCAGTGGATTCCCCAATGCTGTGAAACAGCTATCTGAGACATTACACCTCAGGGACTAAATACATCCTTCACCTTCCCTGGCAACTGCATCACCATCAAGGAACTGTTCTAAGGCATCTCAGAGTTCACAGCAATGATCTGGTGCAAGGGCTTCTTTCATGCACTGATGGATAAAGGCACAGAATGGGTGGCGTTCTCCAAGGTACCAGGATACTACAGGCAGAGGAGGAAGTAGCCTAGAGCTGTCTTAGCAGCTAAAATGCAGGCGCAGTGGGAACTCTGTACTCAGAGCACGGCTGCTAGTCACGTCCAACGTGCATCTGCTGCCTGTTTCCTACATTGCTTGTATAAAATCCACCATCAAACCAATTTCATGGTGTGAAGCAAAGCCCCAGAGAAAGCAGAACTTCAGGAATCTTCAACATATAAAAAATAAAGGCTATATATGACAAAACCACAGCCAACATCATTAGAAAGAAAGAGAAACTTGAGACAATCCCACTACAATTAAGGATCGGACAGGACTGCCCACTATCGACACTCCTTTGTGCTGGAGTGAGTACTCAGCACGTGAGCTGCAGCACCACAGCAAGAGAACAAAGTTAATGCTGTACAAACAGGAAAGATGTCAGACTACCCCTACTTCCAGATGATAGGACACACACTCACCAAACATAAGAGATCATAAAAATTGCACCAGAAAACTTCTAGAAATGTCAAACACTTTTAGAAAATCTGTAGGAAACAGAATCAACTTAGAAAAACCAGTAGCCTTTTTATACACCAATAGCAAACAAACAAGAGGATCATGGACGCATTCCCCTCATAACATTCATATATATATATATATATATATATATATATATATATATATATATATATATATATATATATATAAAATGGGACAAAGTATAAACTCCGTGACAGGTTTTGTTACCACTTGAGAATGTATACTAAACAGATCAGACTTGTCTTTCTCACAGAACAGGACATTTTCTGGATGCCATCAAGGTTGAATAATTAACTTCTATTTGAAGCCAAAAAACGCTTTTTGTTGTTGTTGTTTGAGACAGGGTTTCTCTGTGTAGCCCTGGCTGTCCTGGAACTCACTCTGTAGACCAGGCTGGCCTCGAACTCAGAAATTCGCCTGCCTCTGCCTCCTGAGTGCTGGGATTAAAGGTGTACGCCACCACGCCCAGCTTGAAAAACTCTTAATGCATAATAATTCACACATTATATTCTTTCACAAACTGTGTGGTGTCTTTATCTCACCTGGAAAGTATTCAGTAAGTTTTTACAAATAATGAAATTTCATTTTCAAAACCTGTGACCTGGAGACAAGTCCTGTGAAGAGCTCACTAGGCAAGATTAATGGCTATGAGTAACTTTATTTTAGCATTAAGTAGTGCATTTTCTTGAAAGTTTATGCTAAGTTATCTATACATTACTTGTTTTTAAAGCAAATACACAAATAAACATCATTACTTAAAGGGGGGGGGGGAATGTTATGAGAGGAATGCGTCCATGATCCTCTTGTTTGTTTGCTGTTGGTGTATAAAAAGGCTACTGGTTTTTCTAAGTTGATTCTGTTTCCTACAGATTTTCTAAACAGTACTACTTTGTATTTGAAATCATTTTTTTGAAAACATATGCACATAGTTAAATTAAAATTTTGTACATATTAAAGTATATGTGAGAGTTTGTATATGCTTGGCCCAGGGAGTGGCACTATTTGGACGTATGGCCTTGTTGGAGTAAGTGTGTCTCTGTGGGTGTGGACTTTGAGACCCTCATCCTAGCTGCCTGGAAGCCAGTCTTCTCCTAGCTGCCTTCAGAACAAATGCGGGAATTCTCAGCTCCTCCTCCAGCCCCATGTCTGCCTGGATGCTGCCATGCTCCTGCCTTGATGATAATGGACAGAACCTCTAAACCTGTAAGCCAGCCAAATGTCATTCTTATAAGAGTTGCCTTAGTCATGGTTTCTGTTCACCGCAGTGAAACCCTAAGGGGATGGATATATATATATATATATATATATATATATATATATATATGAATAAGCATCAATATATTTTGGGTTTGGGGAGAAAATCTAAAACAAGGTTAACTACCATGTTCTATTCCCTGAAGTAAGACAGAATTAGGACTACCACAGCCCTACCTCTTCATGTGCCCCACTCCCTTCTTCCTTCTCTACACATGGTAGGTGGGTTTGTTACCACTCACTGAGACACTGCAATGCCACTGAGAAACATGTTCAGGAATTAGGTATGAATGGGTGACTTCAGTTCAGTCTGGATTCCTGCTGCCTTCTCCAAGGCCCAGCTGCCCCTGTGCTGAAAGACGAGTTCATCAGGTCTACCTCCAGCAAATAAGAAACCTCCATGGGTAGTCTACTCAGAAGAATTAAATAAATAGCAGAATGAGTTCAAGTCTTTCAATCAAGGAATGAGTCTGTGTCCTCATTTTTATACACCTTTTGAACATTTTACCTATCTAACATAAACATGGTACGTAAGAATCATTTGAAAAGTCAGGCTTACATGCTATTTCACTTCACTTTCTTTTCTTTTTTTAAGAATTATTTATTTATATATTATCCATGAATATACTGTACCATTACAGATAGTTGTGAGCTACCATGTGGTTTCTGGGAATTGAACTCAGAACCTCTGGAAGAGCAGTCCGTGCTATTAACTGGTGAGCCATCTCTCCAGCCCCTTCACTTCACTTTCTTACTGACTTTATAAATTAATAACATAGCACTTTTAGAGACAAGGGAACACATATTTCAATAAAGGATGAGTTTGTAGATTAAAATTTAATATAAGTAAATATAGGTTCTATATCAGTTTCCTATAATGAAAAATTATTTTTGTACTTTATTAACATCTAATTTTAATGCTTAATATTGACATATGTGTGCAGTGATTAAAATTAACCCTAAATAATCTGAGAAGCTGTTTTGTCTAATTTCATTTAATTAAGTTCTAAAGAAATACAAATTCAAGCCAGGCGTGGTGGCGCACGCCTTTAATCCCAGCACTCGGGAGGCAGAGGCAGGCGGATTTCTGAGTTCGAGGCCAGCCTGGTCTACAGAGTGAGTTCCAGGACAGCCAGGGCTATACAGAGAAACCCTGTCTTGAAAAAAAACAAAAAACAAAAAAAACAAAACAAAACAAAAAACAACAACAAAAAAGAAAACCCCAAAAAAGAAATACAAATACAAAAACTGGTATTGGAAAGCATGATAATAAACATTCTATTTATACTGGAAATAAAATAAAAATAGAGTAATAGTCTTTCTTCTCCAGTCAAAAATACTATCCCCCCAAAAGAAACTGCTTAGAAGACACTTGAGCAAGCAGGAGCTCACAAGGCATGGAAATGAAGAATTCAAGAGAATACTTAAATTCACATGTGTAAAGTGAAAACATACTTTTTAGTTCATTAAAAACGTAGTATGTAAAAATTATTTTGGTAAGTTTTACCATTTCTGCAGACCTCACACACAAGACTAATTTTAAACATTAAAGAATGATTATATGATCGAAACTATTTGTTAACAGTGAGGGGTTTTCTTGAATTAAAAACATCAATCACTCTCAGCTAAGAAAGTATTTCAAATTGACCTTACTGAAATTACTACAAAAGAAAAATGGTGTTCCCCTTCATAACCGAAATAAAGAGATAGAAAACTTGGTAGCAGGAAGAAAGTACTCAAACATCATAAAGGTTTAGCTGCTAAAATCCCCAGTCACTAAAAATTCTCCCAAAGTCTTTCTGGTCAAGATGAATGAAGAGGGACCCTAAGCATCTTTATAATGTAGAAGACCTCCAAAACTGGTGATTTTTTGTCCCTCAATGTTGAATACACATTTAATCACACATGTAAATCCAGCTATCTTCTGCTCAAAGAAACAAAAGCAACAACAACAACAAAAACCAGACTGTATCTTGAAGGAAAAAGACTCATTAGACCCTTGGTCAGCAGATCCATACCTCACTAAAACCCTTCATGGTATAAATTAGGCTGTATGGGGATAACAATTATCAGGTAAGTTCTGTATATCCATTCAAACTAGACATATGCAGAAAAAGAAACATAAATGTTGAAGGTCTGGGGGGATGTGTGTGCATTTGTGTTTGTTTTATCCCCACAGACAGGATTTGTTATATGAACCAGACTAGCTTCAAACTCATACAATCCTCCTGCCTTGGCTTACCTGGTGCTGGGGTTACAGCACTACATCCATTACCTGTTTGTGAAGGGCAGTAACGTTTCTACAAAGCTACTCTCAGGGAGTGCAGGCCTTTTAAATTGTGAGGACTGGCTCTCTCTATTCAGGACATACACTGAGGTGAGGCTATTCTAGCCCCAACATAGCTCAGCTAGAATTGTGTCATTTCAATTTGATTTTTTTTTTTTTTTGCAAAATTCTTTTTATTGATTTCCTAAATACCCTGGAGATAAAAGAGTAACTTTTCATTTCTTATAGATCTAAACTGGTTATATCTTCCAGTCTCTTAAGACTAGCTAGATCATTCAGATAAATAATGAGGTGGGAAGCTTAAGAAATTAAAAAATAAGCCGGGCGTGGTGGCGCACGCCTTTAATCCCAGCACTTGGGAGGCAGAGGCAGGCGGATTTCTGAGTTCGAGGCCAGCCTGGTCTACAGAATGAGTTCCAGGACAGCCAGGGCTATACAGAGAAACCCTGTCTCGGGGAAAAAAAAAAAAAAAAAAAAAAAAAAAAAAAAAAAAAAAAAAAAAAAAAAAAAAAAAAAAAAAAAGAAAAGAAAAGAAATTAAAAAACAAAAACCAAAAAGAACTACAGATGGTGATTCATTACTGCAATTACAAACTGGCATGAGTTCCTGGCTACACCAACATGAAGCAAAACAACTACACAAGAAAACTGGTAACTTGGAGATACAACCCTTCTCTAAGGAGGGCTATTGAATTGTAGGTCTCTTAAGACTTCCTGCCACAAGCATGCAGTTACTGGTGGGGCTGGGGAGCACTCCTGGTTTCGTGTTCAGTTTCTAGCACACTGCCTCTAGAATCCTTGAAATCCACTTGAATACTGAAGTCTTGAGGGGCATCCTACTAACTTCACAAGGGAGAATGACCATGTAACAATCAGCCCCACTGTGCAGAAGCTGCTGGGAAAGGGAAAGGGGTTTGGAATTGTGGTTGCTTGAATATTCTCGGCCCAAGGAGTGGCACTCCTAGTAGGTGTGGCCTGGTTAGAGGAGGCATGGCCTTTGTGGAGGAAGTGTGTCGCTTCTGGGGTGGGCTTTGAGACCTTTCTCCTAGCTGCCCGAGGAGTCAGTCTTTTCTTGTTTGCCTTCAAAACAAGATACAGATAGAACTCTCAGCTCCTCTAGTACATGCCTGCCTAGATGTTGCCATGCTCCTGCCTTGATGATGGACTGAACCCTCAGAACCTGTAAGCAAGCCCAAATTAAATAAAAAGTTGTCTTATTTATCATGATGTCTGTTCACAGTAGTAAAACCCTAAGGCAGAAGTTAGTACCAGGGAATGTGGTATTGATTGCTACAATAGGCCTGAGCATGTTTTTCTTTGGAGGAATGTGGATTTGGGAAGCAGTAGAATGCTTTAAGTGGGGCTTAATGAGCCATTCTAGGAGGTATATGGACGACATTGATGCTGAGGATGAGTTGAACTATGGGGGCCTGACTCAAGAGGTTTCAGAGGAAAATAATGCTACTATACAGACCTGAGCCTGTTCTTGTGATACTTTGGTGAAGAATATGGCTGCTTTTTTGCTCTTGTCTGACGAGTCTACCTGAGGCTGAGGTGAAGAAATAAATATTAACTGCACAGACAAAGAAGTCTCAGAAAAGCCCAGCATTGACTTTGTTCTTCAGTTCACTCTCATAAAGAACGTTTTGATAAAGTGTAGACCGCTTAAAAAGAAAAAATACAAAATGTTTGGTTCAAGTGTTAAAGGGGCACCAGGAAGTAGAAAGGACCTGAATCCTAGTTCAGATTAAGGGAGACTTCAAGGCAGATCCCACCCTGCTAAGTTTATTGTTTACAAAGGTCAGCCTGGCACAGAGCAAGTTCTAGGTGAAGAGAAGCTTAAATCCAGATATGGTGGTACAAGCCTTTAATTCCAGCATTCTGGAGATAGAGCTTTGCAGATCTCTGAGTTCAAGGTCATTCTACAGAGCAAGTTTAAGGACTGCCAAGCTTAGGCAGTGAAGGAGCTGGAAAACAGAAAGCTGGTGATAATGTAATAGAACAAGGGAGCCATGGTTCAGCTCCTGCAGGCAGCAGAACTCAGTAGCTTTAGCTATGTGATTCTGGCTTTAGAGTCCAGAATAGAAGGGACAACTGGGAGAATTTGATGGGTTAGCTAGAGCTAAGAAATTGACAGTGATTAAGAGATCAGCATCACTGAGGTGTAATCTTCTGGGAAGAATTTTCCAAGAGCACAAAGAAGCTGTGTTCCAGAAACAGCCAAGACTACCTCATGCTGCAGCTGGACTTGGTAATATGTAAGAATCACCCAGGTGGTGATGGTTTTGAAGTCATGAAGGATTCATGATGAGCAGCTGAGGCTTGGCACTGAGGGAGGCCAGGAAAGGCCATTGTAGAAAGTGCAGCCTCAGTTGTAGTTGATGGCCCAGGGCCAAATGGGTCATGCAAAGAATTTGAAACTTGACACCATGAAGAGAGCCTATAAGAGGCTACAGGTGAAGCCTAGTTGCAGCAGAAGACTCCAACGAATTGGAGATGCCAGTACCATGGGATGATCACCAAGAAGAGCAGCTGCAATGAAATGGAGTCAACCAGAGCCTAGAGTGCTACAGAAGGCACAGCTGGAGATGTGACCCAAACCCTTTTAGAGAAGCCTCAGAAGATCATGTATAGATGCCAAACAATGGAACAAGAAGCTGTAATCTTGAAGCTGCACTGGAGACCCCAAGATAAAGTTTAAGATGTTATTACCATGAGATACCTGCTAAGGAAAGCTGCTATCAGGGAGTGGGATCACCCAAATAGAACGAATTTTGTGCTGCAGTCAACGAAACAGGAAGAAGTTGAAGATCTGAAGAGGACATTAGACGTGGAGATGCAGAGTTTGAAATTTGCCCAGCTGGTTTTTGGACTTGCTTTGATCAAACCCTTTTGCTTTTCTTAATCCTGACATTTTCAAATGGTAGTTTATAGTCTATTATGTTGAAGGTATGTAACCTGCTTCTTTATGTTGATTTTATAGGGGATTTTAATATCTAATTATGACTATGAACCATGCATAACAAAATACTCAACAAAACCTAAGCATGCAAAGGGGTGGCATACTCTAGCTCCAAGCCTCATTGTCTTTATCATGGTCTAGAATGGTTAATACTTTCCTGAATTCCATAAGTCATTCTAACAAATTATTCCACCAAATCAACTAAGCAACAAATCAATGAAACCATATGGGACCACAGAGCCTGAAGCAGAAAGCAAAGGCTCTGTCTGCATGGGTCTAGACCTGGTCCTGTGTAATGTTATGGCTGTCGGCTTGACCTTTTTTGTGAGAGCAGTGTATCTCTAATTCTTTTGCCTGATCCTGGAACTCTTTTCCTCCTGTGGGGTTGCCTCGTCCAGCCTTGATGAGGGCTTTTGCCTTGCCCTTTTCTGTATCTTGTTCTGTCCTATTTGACTATTGTCTCTTGAAGGCCTGATCTAGGGGAGAGGGGACATGGGGATGGGGGTGGGGGCTGAGAGGGGTGGAGGGAGAGGAAACTGTGGTCAGGATGTATTGTTTGGGGAAAAAAAACAAAACAACCTATTTTCTTTTTCCATAAAAATTTTTTTCATTGACCTCTTACTATACAAAATGTATTCAAATTACTTCCATTTGAAATGGTAAGATCACAGCAATAACAAGTCACCCAAATCTATAACAAGTCAACAAATCTATTTACAAAATCCATCCTAAAAGCTGTTTCTGAGCCTATTTTTAACAACCCCACACCCTGCCAGCTGCCACCAACCTTCTCTGCATGGCATCTTCCTTCAGATCCCTTACAACACAATTTGTCATCTACACACACTTGGATGCTGACATGTTTGTCTTAAAGCTAATAAGACCTAAGAGCTTTTAGTAGTACAACTCAATTAGGAACCTGCATTCTCGGGACTTACAAAAATACTATATAGTACTCATGTACTTTGTGGGCCAGAAACTGTGAGCAATGAAAGTGTGTCTTATCTGTGTGTGTCAATTAAATCCATTGACTTCAAAAGTCTTGTTATGCATAAAAAAAAAAAAAAACCTTGAAGACTCTAATATTCGTTTCACTTTTAAAAACAACAAGTACAGTATTATATTACATGATTTGTAATTACTGATGCTGGAAAGAATGGAGTGAGGAGAAACTATGGTAGTGATGTGCTGTACGAGAGACGAATCTTTAAAAGAAAGTCAAAAGTCAGAGAAAAAAAACAAAATCAAAAGCCAAACCAAACAACAGCAACAAACAAACAAACAAACAAAACCACACCTGAAGAGGAGACTGTAGGAGTCCTTAACTTTGTTACCATGGAATTAAACCACAGGTAACTCTGAAGACATACCTTAGCCTGTGGAGCCGACCTGCAGGAGGCAGTATCAGAACTAAACCAACTTATATGACATGGATTTGGTGCTGGACGACGACAGAGCGGAGAGAAGCTAGCTGAAAAGACTTTATGCTTTTGGCAACATCAGTAGATGCCAAGAAGATTAATAAAACTCTGATTTAAACAGATGAAGTGGTAAATACCTGTGGTCTCAACTAAAGTGGAAGATTTAGCTGGAGGTTGGCTTGCGCCGAGAGCTCAAAACTTGCTTGAATGACATAATGACGCCTATTTATTTATTTATTTATTTATTTATAAAATGAAAGGCCAGCTTGGTGGCCCATCTTATGATCTTATCACCCAGGAGGCTGAGGCTGGAGGATCACCTCAAATGAAAAGTCAACTTGAGCTACACAGTGAGTGTACACAAGAAATGCCTGGGTACATTTCAGTGGGGGAGGGGAGATTTCTTTTAAAAAAGAGCCTGGAATGTTGGCTTTAGCCCAGCACTTGGGAGACAGGCAGGTGGATCTCTGTGCTCAAGGCCAGCCTGATTTACAGAGTGAGTTCCAGGACAGACAAGGCTACACAAAAAATCATATTCATTCATTCATTTTCTCTCTCTCTCTCTCTCTCTCTCTCTTTCTCTTTCTCACTCACACACACACACACTCACACACACACACACACACACACACACACAGAAAAAAGATAAAAAAATTTAAAAAGTTAATACCTATAATCTGTATAAAGTTTTAAGAGTTAACATTCATAGCAAATAAGTATTGACAGCATAGTATTGTTATTGAAGCACTCTTCTGTAATATCAGTACAATGGAAAGTATCTACAATATAATGTAACAAATTATACCTTATTTTTAAAAGAGTTATTTATATCTATTGTCTTAACCTACACAGCTTTTAGGAAAGAATACAAAAATGATTAGATTCATTTTAGTAAAAAGTGATTTTAGAGTTCATTTTATTTAGATCTGGTCTTGGTTATAAATCCTGTAGTCCCTATTACTTAGGAGGCTAAGTCAGGAAGATCATGAGTTTAAAGCTAACCTGTTAAAGAGCAACTAAGAAGACTGTCTTAGTTAGGGTTTTACTACTGTGAACAGACACCATAACCAAAGCAACTCTTATAAGGTCAACATTTAATTGACACTGGCTTACAGGTTCAGAGGTTCAGTCTCGTATCATCAAAGTTGGAGCATGGCAGCCTTACTAGCAGACATGCTACAGGAAGAGCTCAAGAGTTCTACCTCTATATCTGAAGGCTGCTAGGAGAAGACTAGCTTCCATGCAGCTAGGAGGGTTTTAAAGCCCAAAGTCCAGTGGCACAACCACTCCAACAAGGCTGGACCTCCAAATACTGCCACTCCTTGGGTTGGACATATTCAAACCACCACAAAGACCCATTCTCAAATTTTAAAACAGGAAGTAGGCTGGAGATATACAGTTTTGTCTTGCCTAGCATATTCAATACCCTGGGTTTACTCTCCACTGCCCACTACTGGAAAAGAACATTTAATTCTGTTTTAAAGTGTTGTCATCAAAGGGTAGTATGATATGAAGTTACATACAATAGGTAAATAGCCAAAACATGCTGCCATTTTCCTCTGCAACATTTAAATGAATCTTTCTGGCAATTTTGCTACAAACAAATATATCTTCTGATAACTTAGCTCAACTATAAACTGATGGAGTTACAATGTAATCTTTACTTACAAAATGTCAAGTATTTCCCACAAGTCTAAGAAGCAAGTACTTCTCCCACAATTTGTACAATTGCACTTTTTGTCAGTTGAAGTGGGAATTTCTGGTTTCCTTGGAGAATCCATTGTGCCATGTGATGTTTTGCTGGAAGCTGTCTTATAAGAGGATGTTCTGCTGATCAGACAGGTAAGAAGATGTTTTGCTGAGAACAGACATGTGGTGTTTTTCTGGAAGCTATCTGGTGAGAGGGCATATGATGTTTGGATTGAGCAGATGCTACAGAGGACACATAATGTTCAGAAAGTGGACAACAATTTGGCACTGGTTCGCCTTGCTGGTCTTTATTGGGCTTCACTGACACTAATCTTTGCTGGGGACACTCTGGCATGGGTTGATTTTTGACTTCATAGATATGCACCAAAGAACTCCAAGAGGTATTCATGCTGCTTCCTGCTGCTTCAACGGACTTCTGCCTATTGGCAGAGCCTCAGTTTCTTCTGGATTCAGCGGCGGCTGCTGATTCAGGTGGACTGGACTGCTGACAATGAAGACTGGAATCACCCCAAAAAACTACTAATAATCAGGTCCACGTCACACATGTCTTATTAGCTGTCTTCCTCCCTTACCTTTCATCAGTAGGCTATAAGTGAAGTTGAAGCATTTAAGAACCCTTACTAAAATAGGTTTTGAAAAATCTAACCCTACAGTCAGTTATGCTTGCTTACTTTTACTAAGAAAATTCAAACCAAAGCCGTTTAGACAGTAAGAATGTTTTCACAGTGGAGGGGGGGAGCTAAGAAGAGCAGAGTTGGGATTAGTTTTTTTTCCTCAATCCTTTCTTAAACCCTGTTATCATTACCTGGTGCCTCCATCATTCAGAAGTAAAACAAATGGGCTTTTTACCCAGATTTAGCAATAACCAGGAAACAGTCATCTCCTTATGTGAATCTCTTTTCAGGAACAAGGAAACCTTTCCCAGAAACATTACACCCAGCTCCCATCAGTAGACTTTTATTTTCTTGACATGTCAACCAGTCAGAAATACAGAATGAAAAGAATCACTCTGACACAACCTGAGGTGGGGAGTACCCAAAATACAAAAGATACAGTGTATGTTTGTTTGTCATAATAGAACAGCAGTCATAATAGAACCCTGGTGGGGTTTGCTAGTAAACCTAAATGGGATGGCAGGTGGCTTGGAAGGACTAGACCAGGTAGTAGTCTACCTACAGCATCCAGAAGCAGGGTAAGCTCTACTGTGAGCACAGCCCATGGTTTTAAAGGTGATTGGGGAAGAAAAGATTCATTACATAATAGGTGGCTTCCACTTGAGGAATGAGAATGACCTTATCTAAGGTCGTATACATTCAGGCCTCAAGCCTAGGCCATTGCTATTTTCAATTAAAGCATCAAGGGGCTAAAGAAAAGGCTAAATGGCTAAGAGGCTGTGGTGTTCAAGGTCTCCAGTTCAGTTCACAGTGCCTATACTGGAAGGCTAACAACCAATGTGAGTCTGAAGGATCTGGAACCACAGGCACCTACACTCATCCCTGTGTTCATCCCTTAGTGCTTACACATTATTTTCAAATGCTGATAACTGCACTGAAGTAGAAACTTTAGGGTTCTTTGGAAAGTCAGTTGTGTTGGATGGTGTTTTACTGGGGCAAACATGTGCAAGAGGGTTTTCCTGAAGTGGACACAAGTGAAAGGTTAAAGCAGATTCGTGAAGAACATTTCCTGAAGGAGACATAAAGTGAAAGGATGTTCTGCTAAAGCAACCACGTGAAAGGTCATGTGATGAAGGATTCTTCACTAACGACACATGTATTGGTCCACCTTACATTGCATAGCTGAGCTCCTTTTGTCTGGACTCCATAGAGAGAAACATACCAAAAAACTTCTGGTGCTGTGCCTTGGCTTCCTGCTGCTTCCTTGGACTCAGGCTGATTGGCAGAGTAAAGTCAGCCGAGACAGTGGCACATACTGACGCAAGACACTTGCTAAGGCAAGACCCATGGAGGACACATGATGTTTGGAGGGAGTATAAAAAGAACATGACGGACAGTGATGGAGGCTGGGCTAGGCTTACTTATAGAGGTACCTGTACAACCCTTCTTGGTCTCCCATCTTAGAAGATTTTCGATTGGCTCAGAGAGACACAGCCAAGAACCTTTTCCAGCATTCCTGTTAGCCCTGGTGCCTCATGCTGACTTGTGCCAAGGCCCGGCTGTTCCTGCTAGGTCGTGCCACTGTTGCTGCTAACCCAACTCTATATATCCATAAAGTGTTTTTGCCATGAACTGAGCTGTGGCTGTTGACTGATGAGCTGACCTGCGCATTTCCAGACAACACAGATGAGAGTTACTCCGAATAACCATTTCTAAACAGTTCCACTTCCCTGTATCCACTTTCCCACTACTTTGATGGGTGGTGGGCAAAAGGGAGGTTAAAGTGTTTAAGAATGATCATTAATAATAACTTAAAAAAACTAAAGTTACACTGCACTGAAATTCTTGATTCTCAACTTCAATATTCCATGGTAAGGGGATCCTTTCCCTTGCCATGTCTCCACATTTTCTATCCTGTCTCCCTTCATAAAGACTAGAAGAAAATTAGCCAAAACAAACAGAAACAACCTACATTTACTTCCAAATACATTTCTTTCTTAAATGAAATACTGGTGTTATATACCTGGAATATTATGGATATTTTATTTATGGAATATTTACATTTTAGCAGGGAACACATTTTTACTTATTGAAAAAAATTAGTATTTACTTCTTGTTCCTATCACCGTAACAACAACAACAACAACAACACAGTCCTGTTTTATATAGTCTATGATCTTAGATGTGAGCACTTCTCTGCCTCAGCCTTCCTTCCCAGTGTTTGTGCTTCAGGTGTGTGGCACCTGCCCAGCTCAACCATTTTTTTATGGTATGAACTATCTCTAGTTTTCTGCCCCCTCATGAATTTATAATTACTAACTGAAAACAAGTTATACTTCTAATCTTTTAGTAACTAAGTGGAAAGAACATACTTTACTAATCAAACGATGCCTTAATTTTCTAAAGATTTTCAGTTTTAAATGAAATCATTTTAATACTCAAGTGGTTGGAGAAAATTATATTATACTGTGTTTTGGATTGCCCCGTCTTGTATATTATGCAGCTGTGTTCTTTTTAGAAGTTTTACTTCTAGCCCTCATTAGTAAGTATAGGATTTTCACAGACCTTCAATCAAAAGGAAAACTGGAATGAACCAAAGACATTAGGGATATAGGTAGAATGTGTGTTTGTCATGTACAAATACCAGCAGTGACCACCCCTATAAAACAAACCAGGAAAAACACAACAACCAACAACTGTAAAAACCACAGATAGTGATCTGAATGAGAATGCCCCCATAGGCTATCATGTTTGCTGTGCAGTCATCAGGGAGTGGCATTACTTGAGAAGATTAGAAGGTACAGCCTCGGAGGAAATATGTCAATGTAGGTGGGCTCTGAGGTTTCAAAGTCCATGCATGCTCTCTTCCTGCTGCCTGCCCATGGACCAGGCAGGACACAGAGCTCTCAGCTACTTCTCCAGCACAATGGCTGCCTGTATGCTGCCATGCTCCCCACCATGATAATGGACTAATAAGCCTCTGAAACTGTAAACCAGCCCCAAACGTTGACATTAAATGCCTTAGTCATTGTGTCTCATAGCAATAGAATGACTTAGACAGAATATGTAATATTAACACTCCAAGAAAAAAAAAGTGACTTTCAGGAAACTTTAGGTCTAAAAATTAGGGGCTGATCACTGGAACCCAATGATGAAAGGAGGACAGCTCCTGCAAGCTGTTCTCTGACCTATGTACATGTGGGACACACACATGCGTCTCCCACAATGAATAGATAAGACAGACAGACAGACAGACAGACAGAGGGAAACAATGTGATAAAAACAAAAAAATGAAATCACTATGGTGATACATTCTTGTCAAGCCAACATTTGGGACACAAAAGTAGAGGCAGGAGGAATGAGTGAGTTTGAGACCAGCTTGGGCTATAAAGATCCTACTTCAAAAAACAAAATAAAACAAAGTGCTTACTGTAAAATCACCATCAAGAACTACACTAGGTGCCCATGGAAATAAGAGTGAAAAAGAGTTAACAGTGAGAGGAATTTGGAAACTTTTCTTATTAGCCAAGTCTCCCATATTTTGTTCCTAATCCTGTACAAAGAAGAGACTCAGGCCAGACAGTACTCATGTCTCTCTCCAGCACAGTCTAAAAGGAGTTTGGACAAGACCGAAAGAAAGCACCTCTTATTTTCCCAGTATTAAGTCAACATTCCACAACAAAGAGAATCACCTTTAGTCTCACTGCAGAACCTCTTAGTGTTGGTTCAGTGCTTTCCTGGGGCTCACAGATCACTGGGTCCTCTTTTAGTAAAAATTACAAAAAAACAAAACAAATAAAATTTAAAACCAAAAAACAGACAAACAAACAAACAAACAAAACCCACAGCCTGGCTTGGAGCTCAGAATAAGCTTTTTAGCATTGTACTTTTTAAGTGAGGACACCTAAGGGCCACTAAATACTTAGAAAAGCATATAACATGAGAAATTCAAGCAAGAAGGTAAGAAATGACTCAGAGTGAAGCAGAGATGCTGCAAGAGAAAATAAAACACACACAAAAAAACTATAGCATCAATATAAACAGACAAGTGCAAATATATTTATATTTTTAAACAAAAAATACTATAAAACAAAGAAATATTCATAGGAAAACTAGTAAAAATGAAATTCCAACAAGAAGACTTAGAAAACGAGCTAAAAAAAATTCAGCCGGGCGTGGTGTCGCACGCCTTTAGTCCCAGCACTCGGGAGGCTGAGGCAGGCGAATTTCTGAGTTCGAGGCCAACCTGGTCTACAAAGTGAGTTCCAGGACAGCCAGGGCTATACAGAGAAACCCTGTCTCGAAAAACCAAAAAAAGAAAAGAAAGAAAAAAAAAAAGAAAAGAAAAAAAAGAAAAAAAGAAAATGAGCTAAGAGGAACCACCCTGTTACCACATGGCCCACGCAGACTGCAGACTGCAGACACCCAGAGGCATGCCCAGAGCCAGGCAACACAAAGTGGGAGGAGGAAGGCATCTAAAGCCCGGCCTGATGCCCACAGAGCTGTAGAGACCAGGGGCCTGCTAGCCATGACTCCATCTAAAGTCCAGCCTGATGCCCACAGAGCTGTAGAGACCAGGGGCCTGCTAGCCATGACTCCATCTAAAGCCCGGCCTGATGCCCACAGAGCTGTAGAGACCTAGGGCCTGCTAGCCATGACTCCATCTAAAGCCCGGCCTGAGGCCCCACAGAACTGTAGAGACCTAGGGGCCTGCTAGCCATGACTCCAAGCAGCTCTGGCAGAGGAGGACACGCAGACAAAAACCAGCCACAAAACTCACTTGCAGCGGGAGTCACTACAATGTGCATGTATGTGGTGGACAGGTGAGAGAAAGAGGAGCAGAACAGTTTGAGTACAATGCAGATGAAACTGGATGGAGAAGAATAGCCTGTTGTAAGCAGCCAGCCCCACCAACTGAGGCCATGGTAAAGTCCCATGCTGCTGTTGAGATATGTCAGGGTGCATAGCCAAGTGTAGGAGTCTATGTCAGTGTTCTGGGCAGCTGCCTGGGACCCCGGGGATGTCCAAAGGCTATGCATTACTGACCATCTCCTTCACCAGCTGCAGCACTCAGAATAACAGGCCTTGCACCTCACCAGGGCATACAGTGGAGCTGGCTCTGGTGGCATGCATACAGAAGAGCCAGCCCAAGGGCATGAGACAGAGAGCTGACTCAACCCCGGTTGGCTGCAGCCTTGGGTAAGCTAACCAGGGCAGTGCTGGAGAGCTCACCATGGTGGTGCAGACACAGGAGAGCTGGCTGGCTGACCAACTCAGCTACTACCCTACTACCCAGACTGGGATCCAGTGCTTCTAGTTGACCCTTTATTCCTGGAACCTCTCTCACAGTTCCCCAAGGCACTGCTCACAGTACAACATTCTTTTTTTTTTTTTAAGATTTATTTTATTTATTATATGTAAATACACTGTAGCTGTCTTCAGACAATCCAGAAGAGGGCGCCAGATCTTGTTACGGATGGTTGTAAGCCACCATGTGGATGCTGGGATTTGAACTTATCACCTTCGGAAGAGCAGTCGGGTGCTCTTACCCGCTGAGCCATCTCACCAGCCCCACAGTACAACATTCTTTTGACTGTGTTCCAACAACTAACAAAAATAATACTTCTATCTATACAGGGTAATTTTAAATGCAAGTCTAAGTCATAGATGGAAGAATTCATAATAAAAATCAGCATGCCCATAGATCCAAACTGTAACTGTCTTGACGTGTATGAAGATAAACTAAATAGACACTTGTGCTCCTATCAGACTACTGACATAAAAGACCCCACAAAATTGGAGTTTCTTATACTGTGAGAAGGAAATGCTTAGCATCCTGCTACCTAACAGAAAGAGGAGCTTGTCTGTTGGACAGATCTCCACACAGCTCTGAGAACTTGTCAGACCATGATGGAGACACAATGATGTCTCCAATGATGGCAGAGAAGATCACACTTTAACCAGGAATGCTTATTTATGCATTCCCTTTCTCTCTATTTAAATCCAAGCCTATGTCTTAAAGAAGGACTTGGGAGCATAACTTGGTCTCCTTGTTGTTCTTTCCAATTTAGACCCATTGAATAAATCTTCTTTCTCTAGTCACCATTATTTGTCTAACTGGGCTATAGGATGGGTAGTCGCCCCTCGCTTGTCAAAGTTAAGATGTCAAAGATCAGGCTCTGACTCTATCAACTCTGGTATCCAAAGTTTTGATAGCATAAATATAACTTCAGTATTTGTAAGCTGAAGATAAAGCTTTTTTAGAGAGAAATGTACAGATGTGGTGCTTATACTATCATTTCTGCTAGTTTTAGATTCATTGTTTTATTTCATTTTATGTGCCTGTGTGTATGCTTCAGGTGTGCAAGTGTACACAGAGGCCAGAAGTAGGTGGCAGACCCCCGGGAACTGGAATTATATGCAATTGTGATCTACTTGGGAGCTATGATCCAGATTCAGGTCCAAGCACTCTTCACCACTGAGCCATCTCACCAGACAGACCCATATACTTAAAAACAACAATAAGTCGGGCACCTTTTATAAGCAATAAAGGTGGCACATACCTTTAATCCCAGCACTCGGGAGGCAGAGGCAGACGGATTTCTGAGTTCGAGGCCAGCCTGGTCTACAGAGTGAGTTTCAGGACAGCCAGGGCTATACAGAGAAGCCGTCTAAAAAAAAAACAAAAAAACAAAAAAACAAAAAAACAAAACAAAACCAGCAACAGTCTATATATATAAAGTAAAAAAGTGGTTTCTCATTTCATCCAAATTTGAGGTCATCTTTCTAGCAAAGCATGGTGTGTACCCAAGGATGACCTTGCACTTCTGGCTAAACGGCCTTCCCTTCTTTAAAAGTAAACTATATTATCCCCAGCCTAAATACTATTCTAACTTGCTACCTAAACCAGCAATCCAACTTCTAGTGAGTCACCAAAAACCTGTTGACAAAAAAGAAATTTCAACTGTCCACTACTCATAGCCAAGAAGCTGTTTGTCAGTGATGCAATGAGACAAGACTTAGCCTGTCCACATGGCTGACCACTATTTGCACACACTCGCAGGTGCACACACAGGCACAGCAAATTTGTGTTTGACTTTTAAGGGAACTGGCAGTGCTGGGATCATAGGTATACAGCACCATGCTGACTGCAGAGGATCACACACAACTTCCCCCATACTGGGCAAGCTCAACTGACCTGTACCAAATGAGCTATGTGTGCAGCCCCCATATCTCCTTTGCTGACAACTGAAATGCTTGTTTTTCAATATTATAAAACCTAACGGGTTTTATCTGATCTGTTGTTTGCTGACATCTTGCCCTGGAGTGGCTGGAATGACAGCTTCATACTCTACATCTAGAGCCATCACCGGCTTCATGTGAACCATTCTAAAGACTGTTCTTCTCATCCTATATAAAAAATGTTTGCGCTCTCTCTCTCTCTCTCTCTCTCTCTCTCTCTATCTCTATCTCTATCTCTTTTTCGAAACAGGGTTTCTCTGTATAGACCTGGCTGTCCTGGAACTCACTTTGTAGACCAAACTGGCCTCGAATTCAGAAATCCACCTTCCTCTGCCTCCCAAGTGCTGGGATTAAAGGCGTGCACCACCACCACCCGGCTGCTTTCTCTTTTTGTGCCATCTGGACTTCTAACTGTCCACTAGCAAACAGCCTCCGACTCTTGCATACAGAGGGTCAGTTGCTGCCTTTTATATGGTTTGCTTTGCCTTAAGTCTACATTTTTTCCCTCTATTCTAAATTAGCTAGACAATTTAAGTACTAGCAGTGGGGCTTAAGAGATGGCTCAGTGAGCAGTTAAGAGCACTGACTGCTCTTCTGAAGGTCCTGAGTTCAAATCCCAGCAACCACGTAATGCTCACAACCATCTGTAATGGGATATGATGCCCTCTTCTGGTGTGTTTGAAGTCAGCTACAGTGCACTTACACATAATAATAAATAAGGCATTAAATTTTATAATTTTGGTATATGTGAATGTATAATTTTAATGAGTATCCACCTGTTTACCCACTTACACTAGCAGTAAGGAAGTTTTTAATAGCTTGGTTAAAAAAAAAAATTAAAGGTCACAAGACAACTGTTCAATCTTCCATCCATAATAAGAACATTCTCTAGTTTCAGTATTTGTAGGTATTTGTATTGTGTCTCATACTATGCCATATAAGGCAAATGGTGTGCTATTTTATGTGTAAGACAGTTTTGCCTGCGTGTATGTATGTGCACCACGTGTGTAACTGATGGCCTCGGATGTCAGAAGAAGGTATCTCAGACTCCCCTTCAACTGCAGTTATGAGTGCTTGTGACCAAACATGTAGTTGCTTAGAACTAAACCCAGGTCCTCTGCAAGAGCAGCAGGTGCTCTTAACCACAGAGCCATCTCTCCAGTTCCAGACATGGACCACGGTGTCTAGATCCCCATCTCGACCCCACTTTTGTCAGACTTATCGCACAATTTTTCTCCTTCAGAATTATTTTTCTACTGGGTATGATGGCTTATACCAGCAATCACAGCAGTTGGAAAGCTGAAACAGTTCAAAGCCAGCCTCAGCTACATGAAACCCTGGCTCAAACACCACCCAGCCCTAACATCAACAGGAAAAAAGAAACTTTTATTTTTTAATCTTTGCTATATACTACCTTTTGTGGGAAGCCAGACCTTCAATAATTCCCACCATAAAGACCAACTAGCCCTTTGTTAGGAGCTGAGCTAGCCCCTCCACACAAGGCAGCCAGATGACCCTCATCTTGGGCTGTTAAGCTCACCAACATCTCGTGAAAAATCACAAGACGTCACAAGCCTACAATCTGCGTCCTCCTGTACAGGATGTCTCAAGCCTGCAATCAGCACGCAGATGTCCTTCACTCCTTCTGTGTGCCTTTGTTCTTCCTCCTCAGCCTCTCTCTATCTCTTCTCACTGTGTGTATAAAACCAGGCCTTCAGCCTTGAATGAGCGAGACCTTGACAACAATCCTTTTGCTTGGTCTCCCTCTTCTTTCCCCCACCTTTCTTTTTCAGGCCTCTGTCCCCCTCCACTCACGGAATAACTAGGTCCTGCTGGGCAGGACAGCCTTTCCCCCCTTCATTAATTTCATAATCTACATTTACTAACTCTCCTGACTTTGCTCTCACTCGTTATGGTCTTAAGAATAAATACTGGGTAGAGGTGGCTAAGCAGTTAGATCACACACTGCCCTCACAGAGGAAGGACTCCAAGTCTGATTCCCAACATTCTTGTTAGGTAACTCACAGCCTCACATATCTCCACCTCCAGGTGAATCTGATGCTGTCTCCTGGCATTTGAGGGTAATGCACTCATTTGCATAGATAAACAGGCTTGCATACATTCACGTAATTAAAAAAGAAGTAAGCTTTATGTTTTCTTTTAAAGATACAAGCTGGACTGGCCTGTGGCTTGGTGATAGACATGCACAAATCCCTCTTTCTCAAACTGAGAAAGAACAAAATGGGAGAGGAGAGGATGTCACATAACTAAATCTCATTCCTTCATTGTTTTCAACGAAAAAGTTCTGTAGATGGCAATTTTAACTGTTTAAGGACAGACTTCAGCTAGGTGTGGTAGCACAGGCTGTTAGTCCCAGCACTCTGGAGGCAGAGGCAGGCAGATTTCTGAGTTTGAGGTCAGCCTGATCTACACTGTGAGTTCCAGGACAGCCAGGGATAGTAAAGAGACCCTGTCTCAAGAAAAGTAAAGAAGAGGGGAGGGGAGGGGAGGGGAGGGGCCAGACAACCATTGGGTAAGAAATGATACACTGATCTTGCATACTTATCATGTTTTCTTCATCGTTGCCCCCAAGGTGCTCACTACTGCTTCCCACACTCTAAGGACTCTTTGCTCTTTCATCCTGAACATCCAGTATCCCATCCTCCAACTTTGCCTACTCATCTGAGCTCTCTGAAAAATAAGAACTTTACATTCTAGGATGAGAATACTTTTTTCCTTCTCCCGTTTTCCTTCTTCCTCTATCAGACCTTCTGGTTGTTTTGCGTCCCTCCCTATTTACCTCATTTTAGTTTCTCCTGTCTTTGTGATCTGCACTGTCTTAGGGTTTCTACTACTGCAATAAACCACCATGACCAAAAGCAACTTGAGGAAAAAAGGATGCACTTTATATTACAGTTTGTCCATCCATCTTCCAGGGAAGTTGGGGCTGAAACTCGATGTAGGAGCTGATGCAGAGACCATGGAGGGGTACTGCTTACTGGCTTGTTCCTTAAGGCTTGTTCAGCCTGCTTTCTTACAGAACCCACAATGTGCTGGGCCCTCCCACATCAATCACTAACTTCAAAAATTCCTAGAAGCAGTAGTCCTCAACCTTCCTAAAGCTGAGATCCTTTAATCCAGTTCCTTATATTGTGGTAACCCTGGGCATAAAATTACTTTCACTGCTACTTCATAACTGTAATTTTGCTACTATTATGAAACGTAATATAGGGCTGGCAAGATAGTTCAGCGGGTAAGAGCACTGACTGCTCTTCTGAAGTTCCAGAATTCAAATCCCAGAAACCCCATGGTGGCTCACAGCCATTTGTAATAAGATATGATGCCGTCTTCTGGTGTGTCAGGAAACAGCTACAGTGTACTTATGTATAATAATAAATAAATCTTTGGGCCAGAGCTAGTAGGGACTGAGGGAGCAGAGTTGACCAGAGCAAGCAGAGGTCTTAAAAAAATTGAATTCCCAACAACCACATGAAGGCTCACAACCATCTGTACAGCTCCAATGTACTCACATACAGTAAATAAATACATCTTTAAAAAATATGAGTTGTAAGCCGGGCGTGGTAGTGCACGCCTTTAATCCCAGCACTCGGGAGGCAGAGGCAGGCAGATTTCTGAGTTCCAGGCCAGCCTGGTCTACAAAGTGAGTGCCAGGACAGCCAGGGCTATACAGAGAAACCCTGTCTCGAAAAAAAACCAAAAAAAAAAAAAAAAAAAAGAGTTGTAATGTAAATGTCTGTGTTTCCCAATGGTCTTATGCAATGCCCATGAAAGGAGTCATGACCTGTGGGTTGAGAACCACTGCCTACAGGCTTGGTTACAGCCTAATCTTATGGGGCATTTTCTCAATGGAGGTTCTTCCTCTCAGATGACTTTAGTTTGGGTCACACAGACATAAAACTAGTTAGCACATATGTGAAACTGAGAAAATTACACATACAGAATGTAAAAACTGTTTGGAAGAGCTAGAAAAGATAAGGCTCAACAGGTAAGAGTGTGAAATACTCTTTCAGAGGATCTGAGTTCAATTCCTAGCACCCATACCATGGTGGTTCACAATTGCCTACAACTCTAGCTCAAATTATTATGATAGCTGACTTCTCTCCAGGCACCATTACACACACACACACACACACACACACACACACACACACACACCACAAAATTTTAAAAAACAAAAACAAAAAAACCGTTAGCTGAGCAGTGGTGACACATGCCTTTGATACCAGCACCCAAGAGGCCAAGGCAGGCGAATCTCTGAGGCCACCCTAATCTACAGAATGAGTTCTAGGACAGGTAGGACTACACACAGACAAACCCCATCTCAAAAAAGAAATCATTAAGAAATGATGGGAAAAGGGAGAATCAGCAATACATATGTATAAAGGGGTGCTAGAGAGATGGTGATGTGATTGGGAACACCTGGTGTGCAATCATGAGGCCCTGAGTTCAGATCCCAAGGCTGGGCAAAGTACAGAGACAAGAGAGGATCTCTAGGTTTACTAGCTAGTTTAAAATACATGAAATACGGGTGCAGGGAGATGCCCTGTGTCAGGGGGAAACAAGAGTTATAGGATACCCTCTATCCCTCTTTATCCTCTGCTCATACACACAAAGACAAAAAGAGCTAAGTCTCTGTATACATGTATATGAACAATGTGAAGCCCTTACATAAGTCATAAAATTTATTTGAAGTGGAAATGTAAGGAAGGGTTCTTTGGAAAGTTGGTTGCATAGTGTTTTGCTGGGGCAAACATGTGAAAGTGGACACAAGTGTGAAAGGTGCAGGCAGACTTGTGTAGGAATGTATGACTGAAGCAGACATAGGAGAGAGGATAGTCTGCCCCCATAAGCACCTCTACATAAGGAAGGTCACATAGCCTCAATTAGTTTATAGGACCAATTAATTGTTAGTTATTAGTTTCATTTCCCCTGACAAAACCTGTTCAGCTAGCATCTGAGAGTCCTAAAATGCTTCTCCCAAGCTAATGAGGCTTTCTAGGTACCCTAAGACCCCAGCCAATGACCTTTGCCCATCATGGATGTCCCTGCCCTCAGTCCAAGACTTCAAACACCTTAAGTTGATCTACCTACTGACTGCGGGTCTGGTGTGGTTTATTCACTGGAGGCACTACAGGGCTTCCAAACTCCCTGTTCGACACCTCTGCTCTCTTTGCCCTTGCGGACTGTATTGGCCAAAGAACCCTGAAGGTGAAGAGAATCACAATAAAATGAGATGTTTTAAAACGTGAACAGGGGGTACACCTTGGTGAGAAAAGCAACTGTCAAGGGACATGATTTCACAGTTGATTCCCATATGTCAGTCTGACACTGGAGTACTTCCCTACTGTTCTGATAAAATACCAGTGACCAAGGACACTCACAGAAGGAAGCATTAACTTCTAGGCTTACGGTTCTAGAGGGTTAGAGTCCATGATGGCAGAGAAAAGGCCTGGCAGCAAGAACCCAAACAAGAGAGAGCTACCTCAAAACATCCTGAGTCGTTGGAAACCTCGGAGCCAACCCCTAGTGACACCTCCTCCATCAAGTTCATAGCTGCTAAATCCTGCCTCAACAGTTCCACCAAGGACTAAGTACTCAGATACAGGAACCTAAGGGAATCACTCTCATTCAAACTGGATTTTTGTTGTTGTTTTGTTATGCTGGTAATCAAACCCAAGACTTTACAGAGCTAGGTAAATACTCCATAACTCAGTTATATCCCCAGCACATATTTTTAAAAGTTCTTTATTAAGTTCATTTATAAATCACATATTTCATTCACTTTCGAGTGAAGCAAACTTTCCAAAATAATGAAGGTTAATATGACTGTTCATGTAGTAAATTTAAATTTGATACAAAATGTTAAAAAGATTAACTAATTTAACTATGAGTATTTAAAAATGTTTGCACCAGGTAAACTCCTATATTACCAGCACTTAGGAGATAGAAATATGAAGATTGTGAAATGAGTTCAATGCCTATCTCAAAAAAAAAGTTAAATTTTAAATGTTTAATCATCTCATTTTCATGTTAGCAGCTGCAAACTAGTGTTACCTCTGTTCTCTTATACTTCCCCTGAATTACTTCTTTGATAGGTGAGATTTACACTTATCTATGGGTACTAAATGAGTACTTAGAAGGTAGTTGAGTACTCAAGTAAATGATTTAGTAATAAATTCCCCTCTAGGGCTGATGTGGGTCTTCGGCTATGCTTTCAGTTTCAAGTGTATTACGTCCTACTGAGCAGGCCTTAAGTTCAAGCAGACATCTATTGATTATCCCCATGATATTACCTCCAACAGCTACTGGTAAAAGTCTGAGCCCAGAGCAGGGCGGTGGTGGCGCATGCCTTTAATCCCAGCACTTGGGAGGCAGAGGCAGGCAGATTTCTGAGTTCGAGGGCAGCCTGGTCTATAGAGTGAGTTCCAGGACAGCCAGGGCTATACAGAGAAACCCTGTCTCAAAAAAAAAAAATGTCTGAGCCCAAAGACAACCTTGAGTCTGACGTAGAAAGGATGCAGCAGCAAACTTTATGGGAGCAGGATTAACGTGAGGAACAAGTTGCCTCTTCTTCCTAAGTGGTTGTTCTGAACATTCCAAAAGCTGTAACCCTTTAATACAGTCCCTCGTGTTGTGGTAACCACAAACCCTAAAATTATTTTTGTTGCTACTTTGTAATTTTGCTGTTATGAATCTCATAAATATCTGCTATGCAGGCTATTTGATATGTGACTCCTTGAAAGGGTTCAACTCCTTGTACAGAGACACACAAGTTGAGAAATTGAGTCCTAGGGGCTTCTAATCAGTACATTGCTGCCACCACTTTGCCACCTACTCAGTTCACTAACCCAGAAACCATTCCTCTTCTCTGGAAACATCACCACAGACATACAGACCTAGGACAATCTGTCATATCAAAATAGTCATATACCACACTTTACAGCTCCTTTGTATTGCTAGTTCTGAAGTGAAGAAGCCACGGGCAACTGGGCAGTGGTGACACACAACTTTAATCTCAGTACTCAGGAAGGAGAGAAGATAAGTGGATCTCTGAGTTTGAGGCAGTACTAACTACTACCTCCCAAGCCCCAGTACAGGATGGTCGTTTGTGTAACTGTCAGACAGATTCGTTGCTTTGCTCATATGGAGGAGGAGAACCATCTGAACAGCATATGCATACAAACTACCAGAGCTGTGAAAGCCAGCCTACCAGTTTATGGTACAGGCCTATTGTTAGACTTCTTGATAGATTTAACGCAGACAAAAATCTTTAAAAGGCAGGTGGAAATGACTGGAGATGAATACAATGTAGAAATGCATAGAGGTCAACCTGGCATCTTCCCCAGCTATTTAAATGTAGGCCTTGTCAGAGAGAAAGGGAGGCAGGAAGGGGAGGGGAGACTAAGAGACTGCATGTGTATACAGGAGTATATGCATGTGCTTTTAGCTCTGAAGACAGAAATCAGCTTTGGGAGTTTTCCTCTATAGCTTTATATTTTTCAGACAGGATTTCTCATTAACTTAGGCTCACCTTGGCCATCAATACCAAAATCTACTTGTCTCTGACCTGCTCCCTACCCTCTACATTGCTAGAATAACAGATACGCACAATGTACCATCTTTTTATATGGGGACTTGAAATCAAAATTCAGATTTTCATGTGTCTTAGTTACTTTTCTATTGCTGTGAAGAGACACTCTGACCAAGGCAACTTACAAAATAAAACATTTAATTGGGGGCTTGCTTACAGTTTTAGGATGAACCCACACCATCACTGCGTGAAGCATGGCAGCACTCAGGCAAGCAGACATGAGGGTGGAGCAGCAGGAGCAAGCATCCTCACATGTAAGTTTGAGGCCAAAAGACTGGGCCTGGTGTGTAGACCTTTGAAACCTCAAAGCCCACTTCAAGTGATACACCTCCTCCAACAAACCCATCCTTCCCTAATATTTCCCAAATCATTTCCATCAACTGTTCAAGGATTCAAATATATGAGCCTCTGGGGGCCATTCAAATGCAAACCACCACTGACTGAGCCAACTCTGGACCAGTGGTGGCACATGTGCTGTTAATCTCAGCAATTGTGAGCAGAGGCAGGCAGATGTCTGAGTTCAAGGCCAGCCTGGTCTACAGGGTGAATTCCAGGACAGCCAGGGCTACACAGAGAAACCCTGTCTCGAAAAAAAAACAAAGACAAAAAAACCAAAACAAACAAAACAAAAAAAAAACATGTTCTCATATTTGATTTGCAAGAATCTTAGCATCTGTGTTTGCAAGAGAACTTGGCGTGCAGTTTCGCTGTCACCTTTGTCTGTCTGGGCACATAGTGGCTTCTGTGGACGGACTTAGTGATGCTACATTCCTTTCTATTTCATGGAGCAGTGTCAGAAGTCTTGTATGAAATCTTTAAAAATTTACCTGAGGGCCCCATGGTGTGCATGCCTTTAATCCTATAAATGAGGTAGTTAAAAGCTACTCTGGTCTCTAAGTGAGTTCCACACCAACCAGAATTACACAATGAGACCCTTTCTTTAAAGGAGGAAATAGGACAGAATTAGTAAGTGACTCCATCTAGTGCTAGGCTTTTCATTGTGGGAAGAGTCTTAGTTACAGATTCAATTTTATTGCTTATAATGATCTGTCTGTATATACACTTTTACTGTTGTTTTAGTTAGTCACATGAATTTATAAGTTGGCCTTTGCAGAGGACCTAGGTTTGGTTCCTAGCACTCACCTGGAGGCTCAAAAAAACCTTTATCTCCAGTTCCAGGGAATCTAACTCCCTCTTCTTTCTGTCTTCTGTGGGTACCAGGCACACACTTGACATATTTTCATACATGCAGACAAAACTACTCACACATAAAATAAAATATTTTTTTAAAAAATACTTCAAAAAAAACAAAGAAACAGGGACAGTAGCCCATACTGTAATTGCAGTATTCGATATGCTGAGAATTACCATACATTGAGAGAAACCTGGTCAACATAGTAAATTCTACAAAGCTGTTGTCTCAAAAACATTTGTTTTCCAAAACATTTTCCTTCTCTTTACCTATCCTCCACTCACTGTATTTATTGGTCACTCTTTAGAGAGCATTAATTTTTTTTTTTTAATACAGAGTTAGAGGGAAACGCAACATTTTTCTTCTGAGGTACAACTGAAAGTACTTCAGGAGCACCTAGGAGGACCAAGACCTCAAGTTCATCCTCCTCTGCACAGCAAGCTTCAGGCTACAGAGACCTTGCCTCAAAACAAAAATCCTGTTCTTGGTATTGTAAGGAAAAGTTTCTAGGGGTTGAGGGTGTAACTCTCTGCTGGAGTACTTTCCTAGCAAGAGTAAGGCCCAGGTTTGGCTCTCCAGCACTGTAAAGTCAATAAATAAGCCAAGAAATAAGGGTATGAAGGACAACTACAGAACACATTTTCTCATCCTTTCATTTAATTTCGGACCAAAATGTGTAAGGCAGCAGAAAGAAGTTTGCTAAAGTTTCTTTTGCTAAAACTGACATAAGCACATTCAAAAAGTGGTACTGAGAAGGCTAGGCTGACTCCATGACAGGCTTCAAATTGGCAGTTCAGGAGACTAGGCCTAAATCTCTGTTTCTAAGAACTGGGCAAGTCCAGGCCTCAGAAGCTGCCCCACCACCTGGCCTGCGACAAGGACAATGGGTCAGCAACAGTTTCCAGACTTCCTCAGCTATGGAAAGCCTTTGGGGTACCACTTGGCAGGAGTCTGACATTGGCTAAGGACAAAGAAGTAGGCCTCAGACAGGAATCTGACATTGGAAGTAAACTCAGGCAGGAGTCTAACATTAGGGCATAATAAGGAAGTAAGTTTCCCGAAAGAATCTAACTTTAGGCTGTAATAGAGAAGTAAGGTAAGGCAAGAATTTTAAGCCGGGCGTGGTGGCGCACGCCTTTAATCCCAGCCCTCGGGAGGCAGAGGCAGGCGGATTTCTGAGTTCGAGGCCAGCCTGGTCTACAAAGTGAGTTCCAGGACAGCCGGGACTATAATGAGAAACCCTGTCTCGGAAAAAAAAAAAAAAAAAAAGAAGAAGAAGAATTTTAGTCTTAGGGTGGAACAGAACTAGGCTTCAGGCAAGATTCTGGGCTGGACGAGGAAGTGGGCTCAAGTGTTTCTGTCATTATGACAAGCCCTTTTAAACACCTGTCCTGGCAGCACAGCACATACAATTCCATGCTGCTTTGTTAGTTCCTTATTGTACTGTTCGCCCAAAATACTTGCATGTAATTAAAATGCTATAAAAAGTGGGTTGGAAAATAAAAATTTGCCTTCAGTCTCAGAATTGACTGGGGTCACGCTACAATGTTGTCTGTCTTTTTTTCTTTTTAATCCTCACTCCTGCACTGGAGAACCTGTTGACTGACTGAGCGGGCTTGGTCACTCAGCAAAGGTTTCCAGTCCCCTCACCCCAGTAATGGATTGTCCATAGAGATGGAGCATGATAGAGATCACCTACCCTGGATTCTGCTCATGTGCTTTAAATCAGCCTGCTAGCTCACTTGGGTGTCTGTCTTGGTAATGGGAGACCTCAGCATGCTGGACTTCTGCAGAATAAAACACTGCGTTCACAGGCTATTTGAATCCAGGGTATCATTCTTCAGTGAATCATGGACCCTTACAGTATTTAATGTCTTCAGTATGCAAAAACACACTAATTATGAACAGTTAAAAGTATTTTCCATAAGCATTAATTATGTTTTTAAATGATGGCCTATTATTCCCTCAATACCTAAATTATCACTAATTAAGAAGCAAGTTATCGAGCCGGGCGTGGTGGCGCACGCCTTTAATCCCAGCACTCGGGAGGCAGAGGCAGGCGGATTTCTGAGTTCAAGGCCAGCCTGGTCTACAGAGTGAGTTCCAGGACAGCCAGGGCTACACAGAGAAACCCTGTCTCGAAAAACCAAAAAAAAAAAGCAAGTTATCTTATATTCTGATTTAATGTGTTCTTCATATTGAGATAGCGTCTAATAATCAGGCTAGTTTCTTAAGGAATATGCTTACACAGTTTCAAACACTTTGCTCTTATATTTCTAAAAATTACAAATTAAAGCTTTTGTCCTTTGAGTCAAGGACTCTACCACTGAGTTGCATGCAAACCCCTCTTCTGGCCTCCACAGCACCAGTAATGCACATGGTACACATACATGCATGTAGGCAAAACACCCAAACACACAAAAATAATCAAAATAAAATTTACAAAATAGGTAAATACCTTATTCTCCTAAATATCTACCAATCATTACCTAGTTAGACACAATCCCAGAACACAATTAGGCAGAGTTTTTACTGTAACTTTAATTTTTAGACAGTCTTCCACACTGTAGTTTACACTGAGTGCTGAGACTAATCATTATACCTGATCAGGTAAGACACAAAGCCAAAGAGTTCCATGGTTTGCTATGAAGTCATTATCTAGACAATCTATTGTTGAGTGAAATAAGCACAGATAATGGAGACTGCAGGGCTGGGGATGAAGCACAGGGGGAGACCTGCCTACAAGACAC